>JAAOWG010000010.1:0-83040 GCA_036491945.1 Paranurophorus simplex
GAGCTTCTCAACTCTCTGATGCTTCTGACTCGGACTCCAATGAGTCTGCTGCTGACAACAATAACGTTGATGTAGGAACTGACATTCATCGAGGATACGTTGTTGCCCTTGCTGTTACCGGTAAACAAGGAGTTATTCAATCCTTGGAGAAGAAGGCTACCACGATTGATGAAATTGATAATAAGAATGCTAAAAACACGTTCCAATACCTTGTCAAATGGGTTGCATCCAATAACATGGAATCCTGGTTCCTTCGTAGTTCTCGTGGTCCAGCTGCGGACAAGGTTGCCACTACTTTGCCCAAAACTGGGGGACTTAGCATTGTTCGGGAGGCTATTACTGAGTCCGGTACTGCTCAAGGTCAAGAATCTGGATGTGTCCAAATTAACCATAAAATCAAGGATATGTCGCAAAACAGCGTGTTTGGACAGAGTAAGTGTGAATTTGACAAATACATTCAGTTGTAATCAAACATGTTTTGTTCTTTATTGCCATCGTAAATTTTAATGTATAATTAAACTCTTGTGTATTTCTAGCCACTGTTGAGGTTGGAACAAGCTGTGCTCAATCCGATCTTCAAGAAATCAAATTGGATAGTTTTATCCAAGTTTCTGATGTTATCCAAGCTCAAGTTAATGTGAAAACTCCTCATGTTCCAGCTCAACTTCAATATCTTGTCAGCAACTTGGAGCATGCTACTAGAAAAGTTAATGCAGCTACTTCCCGATCCCTTCATATGGATTTCAAATCTCAACCACTCCAATGGACATTAAGATACTCTCCAATTCATGCCACAACAAGCCGTGTTGGACGTAAGTTGTCCATTAAAATAAAAATGTTTCACCCTTGACATCTTTGGTATGAACAGAACTCCCCAACCAATATCCACTTCCTCCATTTAGGAATTTTGACCAACAATCACGTAAGCGGTCAATAAAAATGTTGGCCTGTACTACTACATGTTTTGTATGAACAGATGGATGGAAACCTCGTCCACCAGTTACACAAAGAAGTACTCGACATCAATCCGTCGATTGGGAATCTGAATCTTGGTAATGAATCTTAGTTTCACCTCTCCTCATATCCAACAGTCCAACTCTAAACGCAATTTGTAATTTATTTAATTTAAAAAATGAGCAACTCTGTATCATCTCTGATGATGATTTTTATTGGGTACATTAAATAAACTTTATCGCAACATTAAACCAAATCCATGTATCCCTATACATTCATTCATAAATGTTTGACCGGAGAGAGAGGATTTAAATGTACAAGTGATAAGATAATCATTGTCCATGGACTCTCAGGATTTTTAATAAATAACCTACATATTTCATACAAATGGGGGTTGTGCTATAGTTTAAAGGATATTTTTGAGTGAAAATAATAATTTGCTTTAAATATGTTTGGAAATTATAACCAAAAAGCATCTCCAGAGTTAGAGCAAAGTTTCAACCTGAAATTGTTACAGTAATGACAATGCACAGAATAATTAGGCTTCAAATTAATGCATGAAAATAATCTTTGGGGATTTTGAGACTTTGTTAATTTCCTTTGTTTTACATGGAACTACTACTTTTGTCTATTTTTTATCGTATTTATTATTGTTCTAAAATGTATGGAGTATACATCCTCCTGGATTCATGAGCATAAAACTTGTAAAGTATTTTGTAAACTAGACGCAAAGAGATTTAATTTACAAGTTAAAGGAGTTATTACTATATCCCTACAACTGGATTCCTCTATTCATATGCCATGTTTGAGAACTATTTCATCTCTAATGTTTATTATTTTAAAAAGGTTGTGATGGTGCAAAGAGATTTTCTTCAACAAAATCTCATCTCAACCAACCAATAGCCCTTTGCACTGTAGAAAAGGGTTTTTAGAGATTAATGCAAATCCAAAGAGTCAACTTCCATAGGAGTAGTCAGTATAGATGCTAAAAAAATTCCTAAATTCCATTTGAGGTAGAATGAACTAATTTAAAAAAAAATACCTCAAGGTACTTTTCCCATTGCTCAAGAATTTCATGCAAAAAAAAACCAAATCCTCCTCCTCATCTTAAGTTAGCATTTTTAGGTTATTGCGGTATTTTCATAGAAATGATGCAACCCCTTTGGATATCCCTTAATCCCTGTCCTCAAGTAACCTTTCTACTACGATACACCCTTATATCAAGGGTATTATACTATATACTATATCTCCTTTCTTGTATATCCAGTATCCTCATCATTTTTTGGGGCAAGTGCACTCCACATCCGTCCAGGTTTCTGGGACATATGTTCATTCATAATTCCCATTAGCCTCCATCCACTACAATGGTGGAGCCATCCCTTTGAGTAAGGCCCCTTAACAAAGCCCTTCAAGGGCTGAGGAAAGGATGATAGGGATCACAATCCATGAAGGAGCCCTACTTCAAGATTTCGGGGTGCGGCATAGGGTATACTTGTCCATGCAGCATGAAAGCCACAAGGGCTCGGCATGGAGTGAAATAACCGGTTTCATACGTCTTTCCTTTCGGTGCCGTTTTGCCCCCGTTGTATGACCCTTGAGATGTCGTTGAAAGCTGGATCCAATGTTTTTTTTTGGTTGGTTTCGAGGGGATGGGTTGGGTTAGGATGTAGGAATGATGATGGATCATGGAAAGAGAGAAGAACTTGTATCTCTCTCTACCACCACGGCTTCACTCTCCCAGTGCGTCGACACCCAAAGGTCACTTTACATTTTGTCCCATTCTTCTTCCTCTCTCTCCATGGTGGGTTAAAAAGGGGATCATCATCATGTCACAACTGGAACTCCTCTCCAGGTAAAGAAGCCCCCCCCTTGTAAAAAGTAATTGTGAAGATGTATATAGTGATTGTAATTAGATCCTATCCTTTGAGCAGAAAGAGAGGAAGTATTTGTGACTCTGAGGATGAACTACCTGAATTAGATTTCATGGGAGCCAGCACCAGTCCTGAAGGGAAAAGAAGGACGGAGCGTTGTGATTCTTCCGAGAGTTCGGATAGGTAAGGGTCCATGTTCAACCAAACAAGGGGTTAGGTTATGAGGGGGAGAGGGGCTATTTACATTTAGGGAGAAATGCTCCAGTATATTTCATTTCATAACTGAATTGGAAGCACTTTATAAGTGCTGGAGGAAGATGAAGAGTGCCCAGTTGCACGTGTGTGATGATGACTTTTAAATTTTAAATGGGAATGATCATGATGATGCCTTTGGGATTGCCCAAAGTTTGTGGAACCCTTTAGAGCTGTGTAGGGCTTCATATATAAATCAAAGAGGATGGAGACCCAGAGTCCCTGTTGAATTATATATATTTTTCTCTATATAAAAATCTATCCCTTCAATGCTAGGGTTTAGGGAGCCCTTAGTTGATCCCTTTAAAAAAAAGAGAGAAGAAGAGAGAGAGAGAGAGGGTTCCCCTTCCTTCCTTTATATTATTTTGTAGGATTTAGGTTTATAGGGTTCTTCCATCAGGATGAGCATCCCATCCCTTTTTTTCTCCATTCCACCATGATTTATATTTTATTTGGTTGATAGTGGGGTGGTCACTTTGAGCCCTTCAACATCCTCAGATATCACGGATAACCTCCCATACTCTCCTTGTTGTGACTTATCTTCAGATGCAAGTAGCTCTTGCTCATCTCCAGAATCACCACCCCCTACGCTACATCCCGTTAAACCCACGTCACTTCTTGCTCATCCCATTATGACGGCTGTGTCTGCAATCCTTGCTGCTCCTTCCAGTCGACAAGTGACCTCACCCACGAATCCTAGAACATCACCTAGTAATCATCATGGAATGGAGGTAAGGAGATGAAAGGTTTTGCATTTATATTATTTATTAGGAGAGGAGGCGAGGGGATGGAGTTTTTTGTATTAATTTATACATGTCTTTAAATATTTTTTCTGTTGCTCTCCAGTCCCCACCGGACAAGAAGGGAACGGCTTTCCTCTCCATTAACAATCACAAGTCTATAAATCCTCTTTCCTTGAACTGTGATGCAAATCAGAAATCCTCAGGACCTATAACCCCTCCTATCATGTCCCCAACGAATGGGAGCAGGAATGGGAAGAATATGAATATCCTAGCCACAGCTTTATCCTTTCATAAACATCAGCAAGAGAAGTTGGCCAAAGCCCAGTCGTCAAATAACAACAACATTGCCACGCTTTCAAATAAAAACCAATGTTCTCCCAATAAACCCTCCAGCCTGTGCAGCAGTTCACCTTCAAAAAAAGCTAGAATCGAGTCTTCCACCAAAGACTGTAAAAATCTCCCATCATTAGTTACAAGAAAATTAGGGATATCATCTAAACTTAATTTGGATGGAACAAGGAAAAGAAAGGTTGTAGATGAAGAACAAGGGGGTACAGCAGCAGGGGTAGAAGCAACGGTGCTTCATAATGGAAGAGTTTGTTCTGTTGAAGAGTCTATAAATGTAACCACAATATGTAGTAGTATTATTAGTGTTAGGGATGGGGATAAGGTGCCGGGTGGGGTTTGTAAGGGTTGTTGTTTATGGAAGGGATGCGATTCCACTCAAGCTGTACCAAATCTACTAGATCATATCCAGGTAATTCAACAAGAGCTTTTTTTGGTTTTTGGTCAATGATTTGATTGCCCTATAATTTCAGATGATGCACGTAAGTAAACAGACCAAAACTGAGGGCTACGTGTGTTTCTGGGAAGGATGCAAAGTTTATGATCGGAAATCTTCCTCCTTATCATGGTTAGAACGTCATGTTCTTTCTCATAGTGGCAACAAGCCTTTTAAGTGCTTTTTCCCCGGTTGTGGCCAGTCCTTTGGGGTTAGGGTGAGTTGGAATTTTTTTTTAATATCCAATGTTGAAATAATGAAATATGTTTGGATTCTTTGAAGGGAGCTCTCGCAAGACATGTTGAAAGTCACGTTAACACTGCTGAAGGAACCCTTTCCATTCCCAATCGTAAAATGGAGTCGAGTCCTTTCAAGGGTCCAAGAAGGAAGAAAATTCGTTGTAGAAAACAACGCGTTAATTTAGGTATGACAAAGTGTACATGGTTAGTGTGTAATTTATGCTAATCCATTTATGCAATTGCAGGTCAATTTGTGGACTATTTTGATAAGCGAGTCATGGAGGTGATCAAACATCAATTGGCTGGTTCTATCAATTCCTATACTCTTAGTGCCCATCATTGTACCTTTCGTGGACAAGTACGTGGAATTCCATTGTAACTAATAAATAAAAGTATTTGTTTATTCTCAGGTGATAGCTAAGAGAACATCGCATGGTCAAGAGCCTCAGGTGCTTGTGCAATGGTACCCTGCCTCAATGTAAGTACCATGAGGGCATGTCGAGCGCAACAGCTAATCTTGTATTCTTGTTTTTAAAAAAATAGAATCCCAGATGAGTGGATATCGGTTAAAGAGTACAAATCCGAGAGTACCGTACCCCTTACTCGCATACCCAAAGAGAAACTATCTCTAATATTTCCTACACTCTTTCCTTCAAATCACAAAGGCACAGCGTCTCGTAAATGGTCCCCATTATCTTTGCAAGATATCAAACCGATAGTTCATCGTACAATATACCCCAAAATTATATCAAATGTTGAAGAACTAGAAAAAGAAGAAGACAAAGAAGAAGAAGAAGACTGGGCCGTGGATGCACTTATGGATACTTGGGTTATGGAAGGATCGTCTTGACAATTCATAGAGTCATTCCGAACCACCACCTGCAACTGAGTTCTTATCATGAGAGTAATATAGTACTAGTACTACCCCCTCACTTTGCATTTATATTTCTCAGGTCATGTTTATACGAGGTTTTGAACATGTTTTTGTTTTGTGTTCAAAGGTATGAAGGAATTGAATGATATTTTGTGCAAAGGCTGGATTCCCTAACCTTAAGGGGATTTTATCGGTAGTCTGTTTTAGGGTCAATCGTTTTGTAAAGCTACGTATTTATAATGAATGTTCAGGGTCTATATTAACGAGTTTTCCCTATTGTTTCCCAATCCTCGTTCCGCTGTCCCCTATCGCAGTTTAGCTTTAGTTTGTGGTACTTTAATATATAGTCTTAATATACTAATTAGTGCATTGTGGTTTTATTATCAACGCAATGATAGATAGGTTTTGAGTTCGTTTGTGCATTGGTGTCAAACACCTTTGCTTTGAAGCAAAAGTCACTGCCAGACTGTAAAATAAGGGTTTTTTTCTAAAAAAAATCCCTTTGGTTAAGTTGGGTTTAGCTAGTTTTAGGATTTTTTAGATGGCTATGAAATTGTAAAGGGTTTGTCGTTTTAAAAATAGTGATTGTAAAAGGTATGGTATATAAGGAACCTATTTTTGTGAGTGAAGAGAGAAGCGTTGAAAATATCACTACAGTGCACTATTTACAATACAACTGGTCAACCATACAGATACTTATGGAATGTTATGGATGGCAACAAATCACTGCCAGCATAAAGCCTCCATACGTTTTTACTTTATAAAATATGCAAGAAAAGAAGCGCTTTAATAAGCCCTGTTGTTGTTAACGAGCTAACCAAAAATCAGCTCGAGTAGTTAACAGCAGAGGAAGTTATTGTATTGGATTGTGTTCAATCATGAGCTCTAAATATTTATTCCAAAACGATCTCCATCAAGCTCAGCTATCGCACTCCCCAATAATTATAATTACACAAGACTTGTAATGGAACATGTTATGCAACATTTTATACAGTCCACTCTGCTTTTTGTAAAATTATTCCTTTCTCACAAATAAAGTCAGACAGAATCATCGGAAACTGTTTTATTTATCTAAACGATCTCACTCAAATACTCTTTCCTTGTTGTGTGGTCCCTTTCATTCACTCCATTCAACCATAATTTCAATAATTTCAATAAATTCACGTCCCATAATTAAGTAATATTATTATATAGTTTAGCTTAGAAAGCTTGTTCAAAAATGTCATTTAACAGAGGAAGTAGATCCAAAGGTCTTGGTTTTTGAGGATGATCTTTGTTGAAGTTGCAAGGAATAAAGACACTCTTCAAGAGAAGCTAGGGTCGCTTGGGATGTGGCTTTTAGCACCAAAAGTTCAGCATCCGTACATTTTGCACCATTCCCTTCAAACAGAGTATTATCACAATCATAATGTAAATGGAGGGGTAAATAAATAATGAGTTATCACCAGAAGTCGGAAATTTATCAACGGATGATGAAATATCGGCTGCAGAATTTTCAGCCCGTGTCAACCATTCTGTAACTTGACTAAATGCGTCAAGAACGGAAACATTTGTGGCCACAAGTCGACTACTACACCCTTCCCTTAGTCCACTATTACTCTGCAAAACAACAACAAATAAAGTGTTACAAAAAAACGTGTCCAAAAAAACCTTTAAAAAACCTCTCACCCTTATTCCCCTCAAAATACCTGAGCAAGTGCTTGAGAATGAAGTTCTGCAACAACTCTTATCCTTGTTATCCATTCTTGTCGTTCCTTAGCATCTATGGCCCTTAATTTGTAAAGATCCCCTGAGGCCGCATTAACCACAAAGGTATGAGAGTCTTCTTCAGATGGAGAGATAACTGCTCCTGCTAAATGCAAAGTCCCCCTTGCCCTTGATCCTTTAACTTCAGACTCTGACTATTATTTACAAATGAGAAGGGGCTTTTTTTAAACAGAATTTAAACCCTTACCACATGATACTCTAGGGTCCCTTTATCCGGATTTAATACAAACCATCGATATTGCCATCCTTTCACAACGTTTGTGTACTTGTTGAGTTGACCTTCATAGTGTTGTCGAAGTTTAAGGTTTGGTTGCATATTTATTTATTTAATCACCACACCCCCTTGAGACATTATCCCAATAAACCCAAGTGGCAAATAACATGGGATATGGGGCAAAGGGAGAGTGCGGGAAAAATATTCTACTATTAAAAAAATAAACACAACTTCTCCAGCACCCAGATTTCTCCAGCACCCAGATTTCTCCAGCAGCAGATTTCTCCAGAATTTTTTAAATAGATAGAACAAAGGGGTGAGAGGTTGATGGATGGGGGTGGTTAGATTGTTAATCATCATGTTGGGTAAGGGTGCTTTTAGATTGTAAATTTTTGGTTTGTAATTATGTTTCATTTTTTAAAAAAATGCATTGACAGGGATGAGAGGGGTGGTGAATGGATTAAATCATGTTGGATGTGTTATCAAGGGAAGTGGAAATTCTACAAATGATTTATGGTATCATATCAAATCTAATTCAGCCCAAGAATGTGTTGGAGGGTGTGAGAAATCTGGGTTCAGGTTGGTTTTAGTTTGGAAGAGAATCATCAGCACTTGAAATTAGATAAAAAAATAAATTTTAGATATGCTGGAGTGGGTGGAGGGGGGGGATGTATTTGTGGGAGCGTTTATGGAGGTGGTGGAAGTTCAAGGGATTGTGGATCATGTGCTAATGAAGCATTTGTAATTTGTGGAAGGGGTGAGGCTGTTGCAGTTTATGAAACGGGGATTCGACATGTACCTCCCAAACCCTTGGGCTTGAAAAGTGGGATCAAAACTGAGAATGCTATACAGATTAGTTGGAAAGCCGTGCAAACTTCAAGGAATGGTCCAATTAGAGGTTATAAAGTAGTGGCGGATCCGATAACTTCTTATGGAAAAGTTGGTTCAAGTGGATGAAAGGGATGAGACCATTTGTAATTTGTTTAATTCTTTAGGAAGGGGTGGAAAGTCGTACATGGGAGTTTATGGAAGAACAGCTCTCTTCCACTTATCTGCCAGGATTGATGCCTGCCACACAATATAGAGGTAATTGTGGGAATCCAAAATAATATGGAGTGATTAACGAAGAGGATTTTGCTTGTAGTGAGTGTTATTGCTATTGGGGAAGGAGGTTTTAGTGATGCAGCTACAAGTGATGTTTGGACGGCGATTGGTACTCCAGATATTCCACCGTCCCCAAAAATTTCCTGGTATGAAGGACAAAGAATGGGAATTTCTCTTACTCCTGCGGGTTAGTTAGAATTTTTGGTTTTGAAATCAACATTCACACAACATGTATGATGATCATTTCATATCATATTAATATTTTGTTTATAGAAAATACCAAAGGGCCTATCAGCTACTATAGATTAGCTATGGTTGAAGATCATAGATCTGGATTTTTTAATAAGGAAACCAATGTTACATGGAAAGAGTCTGATGAATTAAATTATCCTTACTATATTGCAGCAGGTTGAATTAAAATGAATCACGTTGATGCAGAAGCTTAATTGTGTTGTTTCTCATTACAGAATGGCCTCCAGATTCTCTCCCTTGGTCTTTCACTGTTGGAAATGAAAACCGCTTGGGTAAATTTTACAACGGCCCATTACCAGCCAAACGCCACTGGCATCCTGCCTTAGGTGTTGCTTCTGTTTTTGAGAATGTTACCAAGTTTCAATACTCTGTTACTGGCCATCATCAGCACGCACATCTTGTCCTAAGCGGTGGGATTGTTTTGAAAGTTTGAAAATTTTTTTAATATAGCATTTTTAGATGAGAATACGGTGGAGAAAGTTGTCTATGATGATGATAGTGGAAAGACTATCACAGGTTTATGGATAGCAATTGGAGTAACAAGCCTAATTCTATTATTTTGTTTGGCTGTTTTTTTACTTCTTCGATTTAATGTTTGTGTTAAAAACTCAAGACGAACAAGACGTAATCCAGCAACGCCACTTTCATCAAATGGTTTCTCACATCCCTCTGTATCTGTTTCTACAATTTCTGTTCCACTTGTGAGCAATTTTTTTTATAAATAATTATTTATTCTTTATTCATACATGTGGTTTCTAAATTTGTTTGTTTTTTACATTCTAGAATGACTTTGCCGATTGTGGTGGCTACAACCACTTGTCTTTTGTTGCTGAAGATGAAGATTTTGGAAAAAAAGCGCTTATGGCTTTGACTGCAATTCCTTGTGTTCCAAGATCGGAAGTGTCTTTACCACAAGAAGACGAATCCGTTCATGTTATCGGGAATGGACGATTTGGTCCAGTTTTTAGCTCGATAATGGGTGATAAATATGTTCAATTGCATCAATTTCTTTCACCGTCAAATAAAACGGGCAGGTAAACGCAATTATTAACGGCTAATAGAATTATCTGTGTAATAAAATTGTACAGTGAAGGATGGGATGAAGAAATGTTCCGAGCTTTGGACACAATTCTGCGACCTTCTCCACATATCAATGTTACATCCATCTCTGGATTTTTTGACCAGCCATCATGTAGAAGATTGTTTCTCGTAGTGTCTGGACAAGAAAGGAATCTCAAAAGCGAGCTATTGTATCTTCGAAACTGTGCCACTACAAACTCACAACCATTAATTCTTTGTGCAATGGGAATAGCTGAAGGATTATTTCACCTTCATTCATTTAAGCTTAATCATGGAGATTTATGTGCTTGGTCAGTGGTATTGATTGGAGGGAGCTGGGAAAATCCCAAACTAACAGCCTTTGCAGCTCTCAGTTTTAATCCCATTGGCAGTGTAAGTAGGATTTACAAACTCAAATTTTGAACGTATCCATATATTAATTTTATTGAATGGTAGGAGCGGGATAAGAATCGATGGATGGCTGTTGAACAATTGCATAATAGATGTATTCCACCTTGTGACACTTGGGCATTTGGAATTCTTCTTTATGAGATTTCTACGCTTGGTAAGATACGTACTTATAGCCTGATGAAGTAATGCATAAGACTTTTTGAGCAGGTGCCACTCCCTTGGCGGATATCAAGACGGAAGATATTAAGAAAAGAGTGGAAAGGGGCGCTAGGCCTCCGCAGTTAGACAATATGGGTGATGGGCTTTATCAAATAATGCTTACTTGTTGGCAGTTGGACAGAAGTAAGATTTCATTTCATTCACATGTTATTATTTAATACCTAAATATTTTTAAACTATAGGTGAACGTCCAGATGCCGGTACCTTGGCTTGTCAACTTCATCAACTGCTTCCAACAGCTAATGTATGTAATATCTAACTTTATTATTTGTATGATTTGATTTTATACAAACTATTTTTAACAATTTAGGATGAATTAGGAATTTGGGAGTCCTTTAAGTGGCCAAGTTATATTGAATCTCTTGAATTTCTTAGCAGTACAAAATGAAGAATCGACGATACTCTCAACAATCCCTCCCATGACATTACATCATTAATACCAAAGTACTTAATCTTTTTTGCAACATTTTATAGTTTTAATGATTTCTACTTTTATAACAATCCAACGATGACTGGTGCATATTACATTTTATGAATTAAAAAAAATTAATTACAGATTATCATTTTTTTAAGCACAAAAACTTTTGTATATCATTCATAAGTCCCATGATTTAAGAACTATAATGTACAAAATTTTATTTTATCCTTTAAGCATGTTGTAAATAGTAGTCGTATGTGAAAATAGCATCGTCAATTTAAGTAAACAAATGAAGATGACAATGCAAGGGTTACAAATATAAACATTCAGTACCATGATGAATGATAATTTATCAAGGTCAACTTTCGTCATTCATTAAATGCCTTCTCTCCCAATTGCTTGTTGTGCTGATGTAACATTGGTTATTGGTTTGGATACTGGACTATGATATTTGCATACAATTTATATGTCAACTTTACTGATGCAGTAGCAAGGTTACACTGAAAAAAAAACTTATCTTGTCCCACGCGTCGCACTGTTGCTATTCAATCTTTCCTCAAAGCATTTGAGTTTCAAGTTCAATCTGAATTACTCTTGTGTACAAGTGTACTTGTTATCTTGTTATTATTATTCCATCCAAGCTGGTACAAGCATCCCTTGAATTCAAGTTATCCTTGAATTATTAAAGTTGCCAAAATGTGGGTGGAATTATGCCTTCTTTGTTTACTTGTGGGGTTGTTGTACAATCTAATGAAATCAAGGACCCCACCAGGTTTTCCACCAGGTAGAGCAATTCAGGATAAAAAATATTTGTAAAAAAACAATAATGAATGACGCTTATAAAGGTCCTCCAAACTATCCAATTGTTGGAGGAGCATTGAGTCTTGGCAATCTTGGAACCTCAGCAGCCGAGCAATTGAGTGCTTTAGGGAACATTTATGGACCTATCTCTGGCCTTTTCTTTGGAAAAACGGCATCAATAATTATCAATGATTACGAGTTAGCTAAAGAGATAAGCAATTCCGACACCTTTAAGTACAGACCAAGAATATTTCAATTTGACGTGATTTTCGGAAAAGGTGTAGCTCTTGGCGTGTTTTTTGCAAATGGTGAGCTTTGGAAGCAACAACGTCGTTTCACAATGAAAACGCTAAGAGATTTTGGGTTCGGAAAAAGTAGTCTTGAGAGTGTCATTCATGAGGAGGCTGAGGAGACGATAAACTCGATAAAAAAAGCTATTGCAAAGACATCAGATAATGTGGCCACAGTCCACGACAAGTTTGGAGTTTCAATGGTAAGAAGATTGGAAAGCTTTAAGAACAATACATTAAATACATTAAAATGAAATCAGATCAATATTTTGTGGAATGTCGTGGCTGGGACGAGATTTCATCACGATGATCAAAAGCTAAAGATCATGATGGAAATAATTCAAGAGAACTTTCGTTCTGGGAATTCAACAGGTTCCTTTCTCAACGATTATCCTTGGCTTCGACACATCCCACTGATTAATAGTTCCTATTTGAAATTTATCAAAAGTTTTGAAACGGTTCAATCCCTGCTAAGAGTTAGTTGCATAACCCTTTTTTCTACAATAACTACAAACTTTAATTGTTACCAGGAATCGTTGAGAGAACATGAAAAAACTCTGGACCCTCATTTCTCACGAGATTTTTTTGACGTGTACATCAAAGCAATGAAAGAAGATGAGAAGAATGGGGTAAAGGATTCTACATTTTTTGGTAACAACGAGATATTTAATAAGGGTTGAAAAAATAATCTTTCTCCCCCCCCCAACGTACCGTAGAAGAACAACTTCTTGCAGTGGTTGGGGATTTGTTTAATGCAGGGGCTGAAAGTACTTCAAACACCGTAGCCTTTGCCATTCTTTACACTCTTCTTTATCCTCAAGTTCAAAAGAAGGTTCATGAAGAATTGGATCGAGTTGTTGGGAAAAATCGACTCCCATCCCTCGATGACAAACCAAAGTAATTTAATGAGTATATATGTAACAACCAAAAGATAAGTATGAAGCTAACAATGATTTATTTTATGATTAAGGTTACATTATGTTGAAGCAGTGATGGCAGAATGCTACAGGGTTAATCCAATTGCACCAGTAGTTGTACCCAAAACCTGTATCGAAGATACAAAGTTTCATGGATATGTTATTCCAAAGGTATTGAATAATTTGTAGCTTTGTACTCTTGTGGTAATTATGGAAGTTGGGCTAGAACTCCCCGATCCTCATCAATGTCATGTCTGTTCACAAAGACAAAGGATATTGGGGTGAGTTAAATTATTTTGTAGTTCAATGGAATCATCATGATGATGAATATTTAATTGTTGTTTGAAGGAGACCCTGAAGTCTTCCGCCCTGAAAGATTTTTGGATGACCAAGGACAATTTGTGAAGCCGGAAAGAGTGATGCCTTTTGGGATTGGTGAGATTTTTAAAACCTTTTGCATCTTATGTACAAGGAGCGCCGATTTCAGGAAAGCGTGTTTGTCTTGGTGAACCCATGGCAAGGATAAGTTCATTCCTTTTGTATGCTGCAGTGATTCAAAGCTTTAAATTTGAAGTCCCATTTGGACACTCGAAGCCATCCACAATTCCGGTGGATGGCTTTACCGTTGCTCCTCAACCATTTTCTGCCAAGATCATTATTCGCACTTGATAAATGTACAAGTGAGGAATTTGTGTCCATTATAAAGAAGCTTGAATATGGAGGTTATAGTGTTTTATTTAAAAATCCCTTATTCGTCCAAGTATTCCATTACATTACATTACAAAACAGGCTTTCTGTAACCAAATATAATATTCCGTTCGTTCAACTCATTTTGTCGAATGAGGTAGCGAACATACAAACCGATAACAACCATGTATCCAATTGTAGACAAAGTTCGAATCACAAAGCGTCCTATCCTTGCAGATTCAAGTAAACCAAATGGATCTTCATGCGGAGGTATCGGATACCACCAACAGAGTGTTGTAATAAAAGCAATGATTTGAAGAACCAAAAATGCCACAGCTCCGCCCCCAATTGCTCGAAAGTTTTCCTAAATAATGACATAATTAAATGTCCATGATTTTAAGATAGATTTCACTTACTGATTCAATTCCCCTGAAAATCAGAAAACCCAGAAGGATTGCTAGCACAATGTAAATCCCAATCATAACAAAGTACCACGTCAAGTTTGGCTACAATCAGGATTTGTTATCTTTTTATAAATTTACTCTACAACTTACATCATCTTCAATAAAGCTTGCACCATACCACCACAACTTGTTGACGTGGATGATGTCAAAAATGAATGTCCATAAGAGAAACAATGCGTCTGCCTATTTCCATTTTAAATCTTTTTTATTTATTGCAATAAGTTGATGAAAACTTACGATATGTACGCCACAAGCAAAGTAGGACGCTCCTCTAATTGAGATAACACACATTTCTACAAATGTTCTTCTCACTCGTAGGAATTTCAAAAAAAGAGGAGTTTTAAGATCTGGAGTTGTCGAGTTGAAGTAGAAGAAAGCTTCTGTTGAAGAATTGATATGAATTGATATTTTAGTAAGGCCGGAATATTTTGTATGCTCCTCATTAGCAATCCCTTTCCTGTTAATTGTTTGGAATTTAGGTGAAAATTCACTCTATATGAATGAGAATGATGTGGTACTAATTTGATATTGATTCCATCATATTTCACGCTTTAATGAGCAAATAGAAATTTCATCACGTTTACTTTGATTTTTTTAAATAGCGTTACTTTTGTCGTTTTCTAAACATGATACAGATATTTGTGATAAAGCATTTTGGAAATTACGTTATTACAGTAATTGGCATTCTATTCAAATCCCAACTCAAGATGTTGGCCCACTCACCCCCCGACCTGTGATTAAAATATTAATTAAAGACCAAAAAGTGTATTTGATCCATTGCAGTAATTGTTTATGTTTTAATAAAAATTATTATTTTTCAATGCATAACGTTTATTTCTACAAGGAAAGTTTTAGTGCAAGCCTTAGATTTGATCTTATTCAGTATATGTACAAGTTGTTACTTTATTTTATGATGCTAGTAGGATGGGATAAAATCTTTAAAAAAAATAGATATCCTTTAAAGCTCTAATCATAGTCCAGGTACGTGGCTCAGGTACAGTTCAAAGTGTGGAGTTTATGGTTTTACAAATTACAATTGACTAGAAGTGTTTGGAATTGAAACAGAATGAACGCCATGTATAAATAATATCAATGTAGAAGTCCATCGTTAGTTTGCAATGGTGGATTTATATTGAAAATGGATGCTTCTGTCACCGTTATTTCATCCCCTCTATGTGGTTGAATTGGGCGATAAAATTCATCAAAGCTAGTTGACTGCAAAAGATGTAAATTGTTGATTGAGTAGTTGTAATGTAATGTTTCACCTCTTTCTCTGAAGGTTCAGTTGTTTGTATCAATAAAGACTCTGTGTCCTGATAATCCAAACTTTGCTTCTTTTGATGTACTTTATTCTTTATGTTTTTTGGAGGTCGAGCAAACCATTCAAGAATTCCAACCAAGTAGGGCACCCATGGGTGAGTCGTTGTCTGTATTATAATTAAATTCTAATTTTAGAACATCAATTAACTTACCGCTGGCGTTGGTTTTGGGGACGTAGTAATAATCCCTGCAGCCTGATTTAACCTGCATTTCAAAAATCTTGTTAACAATTAAAAGTGTGATAATTGAACCCAACCAGGCGGAGCAGTAGGTCTTGATAATCTCCTCATTACTGCATGATTGTCGACAACAACGATCCACAATAGTTGTACCCCGCTTCCTTCTTGTTATTAATTCTTCAAGTTCAAGTTCAGCTTGGGTGGTCCTCTTGTTGTTGGGTTGGAAGCTAGGTTTGTCATTAGTAGTTGGATGATGATTTCGACTCCAAGGTTCGCAAGTGGCTTTAACTCTAAGAATAAGAGCTATGTCGCAGGTTCTTTCTTTGGATTGATGGGGGTAGCCTTTGGTTAAAGAAATAAAGTTGCCGAGTAGAACTATGAAAATAATTGTAATATGGGTACAAGTAGCTTTGAAGTTCAACATTTTCTTGTAAAGTTGAAGAGTGTTTGATGAGAGATGCTAAAGTTGATGGAGTTTTATCCTTTTTCCAATCATAATTATTGCACCCACTGAAGATGTATTTTAAATATGCACTTTGCTCTTCCCTTTGAAATCCTACGCTGGAAAGTGCCATAATGATAATATGGATAAGTGGACGTTGCTTCGAGATGCATTCATTTAGTGTTAAATTGCTGAATAATTTAATTATGATTCTAAATTGATTTTACTTATATTTACTTTCCCAAAAGAAGGAATATTAATTGTAAAGGGCAGAAATTGCCATCAAAATACACTTTTATTTATTGGATGCTCACTTGATTTTATTACCAATAAGTATATAGATTAAATAACAAATAATTTGTAAGTGCAGCGTGATTATAACCCCTCTCAAAACGATTACGACATTGTTGACGTTGAAAAATTCAACGCCGTTCCGGATAAATGAATTGTGGGCATTGGTATCCCCAGATTTGAAAAAGGCTCCTGCTTTTCCCAAGTCACCGCTTCATCTTCATTGAGATTTTCAAAGATGGTTTTCATCAGTACCACTTGTTCTCGCTCAGGCTTTGCATAACGATGGTTCAAAAAATTTCCCTTCAGCTTTTCTCTTAATCTTTGAGCTCTCGCTAGAGTTGTTTCTTTGATGAAGCACTCCTTCACTCGGCGCAATGACGCTCGTCGCATGTTTTTCTTATCCTCTTGGTCCAGTCGTTCTAACACGATTACTGCAATCAGAAATCGTCGATTTCGTAGTTGATTGGACGGCATGATCCACATTGAGCCTTCGTGTTCCCGAACAGAGTTTGGGCTCATGTTTAACAAAGCCGTCAAAATAGGGAAGTTTCCAGTATAGTTATTCTCCTCACTTTCCAGTAGGAACGGAAAGATGATATCAAATATGACATCAATGTGCCAATCCTTTGTGCTAGTTGGAATTTCATAGCCGGATATTACTCTGTTCTTGGATTCCAATTCCTTATATAGCGCAGTGAGTGTTTCTTCCAGATGACAAACTCTGTTATTATTAAATTAATAAAGACATTTGATGACATACCTGTCATACATAAATACATACTTGACATTCAAACCCTCTTTTTCTTCTTCCAATTCTGTAATTTTGGCGTTTTGCTCATTTACCATTGCAGTAATGCCCGGTGGTTGATCACAAGAATTGGCAATTCTGGCATGGGAAATGAGGTCCATCCCAACCTATTATAAATCCATGTTTAATACAAAACCCTAGATCAAGCAACTTACAGGTGCATCAACGACATCAACAGCGTCCCTTCGTTTTGGGGCGGGTGTCCCGACGTCTGCGTCAAAACATTGCGAAGCGGTTTCTGATTCAGCTTTTTCCATCTTTAGGGGTGTGACAACAGCCGAATACTCTAACGATTTAAGAAGATGAAGAAGAAGGGGTCTGACGGAGCGTGTGGATTGAGAGAAGAGTAAATGCAGAATGAAAATTTTTTCTCTTTTTGGACAGATGAAAAATAATCGTTGTCATAACTCCACAAAAATTTATTTATTCAATAGCCCCTCATCATCATCATCTCAAATACATTTATATAAAAATATCTAGAACTAAGGGTATCAAGCCTTCGATATTGTAATAAGAGTTAAATTAAGCCACAGGATCAGTCCAAATATCAGTAGTCCTAATTTAGCTTCTTCTATCATCTCCGCAAAACCTTCCAGCATTGGAATATGCGTTTTTTATGTATATCAATTGGCACCAAATATTGTTTCTGAGTTTATTCTCATTTGATATAATACAAGGAATTTACAATAATTGGTAAAGTATTGTTACAATATTTAAATGTATCACATTTAAGATAGTTCACTTAATGATAGAATAGCATCAATGGGGGGCATAACACTGCAGCAAAGAAACTCCAGCTTTCCACTTTGTTTGGACGGAAAACGTGATAAACGGGAAGGACTCTACGGTTCATTTTTTTTTACTTTTGTATATACCTTGACTTGAATATTTATTTGTGCATCTACTGAATGACTACTTGATTTGAAATGATGGGAGCTTTGATTAAGGGCTAAAATTAATGCCATCCCGAGTTCCCACCCCCACCCCAATCTTCCAAGAAGGTGGCTTATCTGTTGCAGTATGGGTATGATTCCGATGATGACGTCGAGCAGGAGAAACATCTTCTGGACTTTTAAACTCATCCTAAAAAATATATATATAACGATTGAATTCATTGGGAGTTGGGGAGTTGAGGTTAGAACAAAAAAGCCGAGAGGTTAGAGTATTACATTGAGTTCGGACAAGGAAGAGAGACCATCGGTTGCAAGGATAATGACTTTCCCATATCCTCCAGTCTCCTCTTTGGATGGGAAATGTTGAAGCTTTGGTTTTGGGCGTAGTTGTCCATGATTGGGCCCAATATTCAACAAATGCCTTAAAACTGCTTCCAGATGTGTTATCTAAAGCAGCGGCAAGGGGTTATGACGGATATTTTAGTATTTGTTCACACTTGAGAGAGCATGTTAAAGCCAATTCAGTTAAAATTGCAAGTAAATACAATGCAAATGCAACATGAACAACCTGTTCCCTCCATTTGCTCCGTATTTTGAGAGCCGTACAAAATCTTGAGGATGTTTGGACTTTAGTTGGATTTTTGGGTGTTGTTGTTTGAACACACTTTGGATCCTTCAAGCATCTCAAGACGTTCTCAATGATTTCCTCTTTAATCTCTCTCTCATTTTTTTGTCCCCTTCTCCCTTTGGATCCGAGCCTGGGAAACTTTGATAAAACAGAAGAAAGCAGAATGGTACATTGAAAGCAGGAAACTAAAAAGAGGAACTCCAGCTTACTTGACGTATAGGTGGTGAGGGTGTGGTTGTCGTTGTAGTTGTCGTCGTACTTTGGATAAAATTCCTAACCAACAACATCTCAACCTCATCTCAAAAACAAAACAAAAGTTTACTTTGAATTGAAGGTTGCAAGTTGAGAGGATGCACAGAACCTCATGATCTCTGGTTTGGTGCAACCACAATTTCTACAACACGCATCAACAATATTTGCCCTGGATCTGGCCAAAGGTTCTTGTTCTTCCATTTCCTCTTCTTCCTCATCTTCCTTCTCCTCAGTTTCATCCTCGTAACTTAGCTCACCTGGGAAGGGAGGATAAGGCTTACAAAAATTGTTTAAGTTTGTTCCTCATTTGTTTACTCTGCCTCAATTTCCTAGTGGGGATGATTCCTCTTTGCTGAGCTTGGAACATGAGGTAAAAAACTTTAGGATTCTCGCAAATCCTTGGAATACCCTTGAGTAATTGATCAGAACAAAGTTGGAGTCTTTTTTGATCCTCCTGGGGGCATGGTCGTTGGGCCATTGTTGAAGAGAATGAGGAGAGCAAGGTCCACCCCAGTAGTAAGGACAATAAGATGTTACTCCCCCTCATTCCTATTCACAAATGGGAATTAAATATAAATGTATTCCAATCTTAAGTTTGGTTGGGTTAAATGGTCTGAGTTGTCAATTTGTGCAACCTCGAAGTGCCACACAATTACCTTCAAGTTTTTGATGTACAAGTCTCATGGGGAGATATTCTCAGTTCTGTAGTGGACACAGTTCTCCAGATTTGTGACATTTTTCCCGTCTTTTTATGTCCTCCACTCGCCCACCCTCTTCCCCCACCTATACCAGCTAATCAATGTAATCACCCAATAATGCAATTCGGATCTTAACTTGTAATTTCACAAATTTTCCAAAGCATTCATTTCCCACTTTTATTTGGACTTGTTTATTTTCATAAATAAATGCAGTAAATGAGATTTGAAGATTACAAGTCTCAATTACATGATTTGAGATGCTTTACTTCAAAGATGGCCATGAAATTAGGTGGATATGTAGGTGCATACGGACTAATCAACATCATAAATAAATCATTTTTTTGGAGCTTGGATGTATTTTGCTGAAGCAATATTCCATGTGGACAAAAGTATCTGAAGGTTTGGGACAACAAATGAGTTCACTAGGTAAATCACGCACGATCTCAAATACAAAATTGTAACCGGAAACGATAAAGTTTAGGATTTATTACGAAAACGAGTTTAAATTGCATTGCAAGCGGAAGAAATGCAATATCCGAGGATTTTTATTCTCTGCAAGAAATTGCACAATTAAATTTTACTTGTTAATAAAAGTGCAAGTTGTACTACATGTCATGGCACGTTTGGTTGTGAGATTATTAATAAAAATCCCATTAAGGGGTCACATTGCAATGTTAATTACCAATTAAGGTGCACAAAAAAATGACCAAGCATCATGATTGGAAACTGAGCATTTTGGAAATTCACTCATCAAAAAGTTATTGCTGAATTAATATGCGGGAATTGATTGAGAATTGCATACGGAACAAGAGGTTAGGTCATTTTGAGAAAGGTGAATGATTTTATTGTAATTTGAGATTGAGTTCACTGGCAGTGGAAACAATCTAGTCCGGAACTCACAATTTGTCGTACACAGGAACGACAAACGACACACGTTGTAGGATTGATGATGTAAAAAAAGTCATAAATCTCATGCACTACTGAATTGCTTATATTGGATAAATAATTGAAGATATTATAAAAAGATATTTGTCTTCGTCACCAAATAATTAACAGCTATTCATACTCCAAGCGTTCTTACTTCATTATCAAAAGGTGTAATGAAACTATCTCCATATGAAACATGATCCGGGTCAAATTACCTGTATTCAAAAAAAGAGGAAAAGGGTTATCCCCCTTCCCACGATTTCCGTTCATGAAAGAACTAAAATATAAATGAGAAAATATATGTTATTACATTTATGGTTTATTTCATTCTTCATGAATAAAGGGTACAGGTACTTTCAACATCAAAAACTCATCCAGCAATCGTCTACGTGTTATTGCTTTTCTTATTGATTAGCTAGTCAAGAATAAACTTCTTAGCAGTTAAAGTAAGTTACATTATCATTTCATTAATCACAAACCTTGAATTGACAGAGAAACGGTAAACTTTAGCTCAATGAAGGAAAGACATTTTCTTTCAGAAATTACCCTATTACATCATCATATTTACTAAAACTACAATGATTAGCATACACAAACATCCGAAACATTATGTAATACGAATACTGAATCAGGGTTTCCATTATTATTTTAGTCTTTTAAGTATTTTGAGTAATCCTGAGATTTAACAGTTGCAATTTTTTGTTTCTATACTTAGAGGTATACATAAACTGTTTGTCTTGTACATTGTTAGTCATATTAGATGCAATTCAAAGTATGACTAATGCAATGATGACTAGAAAACTTATTTGGTACGTTTTACCATTTAGTAAACAGAAAATATTCGTTAGCTTGTACTTGGCATTTTTGAAAATGAAACGACATAAACACAAGTATTTTTGGCAACTAAAGTTAATATTACAAATATTAACTGAAATTAGAAAATGTAATGCTCTCAACAGCATACAATTTTAAAAAAATTATCTATTTTACAAATAAACTTTGGAGATATGTATGCCTGAATCGTCTAATGTCCAATTGTTTCATCTAATTTACTTATTATGACTGCACGCTTCCATACGTTCCTGCTGGCGGTCGATAAGCTTTAGGAAGTGAGTACGATTGAAAACTGGTAAACGCATATTTCCTTTGTCCAATATTTTTGAGGGTGTTTTCTCTCCTGCACCCTTCACTGCAAATGATAAAAAGACTGTAATGCTAGTCTGTATGGTGGTATTTCAATATGGATTTATATAACGATATTATAATTACCTTCGCATGGCGTCAAGAGCCAGCTGTTGCTCGTGTTCTGCCAAATCATACTCTTGTGACAACAGTTGCATTTGTTCCAATGTCACAGACATGGCAGTGCGGTCTTTTCCGCTTTTACAACTGGTAAATCGTAGTCCTGTAATTGATCCAGGATATAAAATTATGGATATTAAATGAGCAGAAATTCTCTTACCCATTAGGGAACGACAAATGCGGACAGATAAATGAATGATGGAAACGTTTTTATTTTTTTTAGAAAGTAACTCTCCATGCATTTTGTCCAGCAAAAGATCCACGTCGGGTTCGACTGTAGGTTGGTTGCCTACGCATACATGTCAAATTCATTTTCGTTAATACTTAATTAAAATAAATTAATAGTACACTAATATTACTATCACTTACGCTTTGAGGATGTAAACTTTACAGGTAAAGTTAATTTTTTATATCGTCTGTAGTATTCATTAAGTCTGGCAAACATGTCAAGATTTGATTTGTTCTGATTTTCCATTGTTCCCAGAGTCTCAGCGATTGTGGCTTTCTCGTTGATTCCAATATTAAAAAATACTGGAGTCACAACAAAACTAGCACTGCGAGAAGAAGATTCAACTGGAAGTAAAGCGAATACAGCTTCCGGGACGGGGAGAAGAACTTTTAATCCCGACCGTGAACCATGTACTTTAGGTACAGGGGGTAAGGTAGAACCCTTCTGGCTACCGTTTACACACATTACCAACACAAATTCAACAGTCTTTAAATCTTCGATAGCAACGATCATATCATTAAACATCTCTGCTTCAGCTGAATAGTATGTGAGAAACGCATGAAAGGAAATGAGAGGACCAAGACGAGTCATAACATATAGATAGCTCGGATCGGGTTTTCTACACCATAACCGTCCCATTAATCCAATTACTAATGAGGTCAACTGCAAAAGAAAAGCACAATTCTTGTTTGACGAATTTTGTTATTACGAAAGCCTCAACAGAACTTACTGCTTGAGAGAAGCACACATCACGCCGGTACTTAATAAGGTAACCCAATTGGGACTTGTCGTTGTTTTCCTGTAGTCTATAAATAGAATGAGCAAGTCGGGAAGTTTTGAGCAATCCGTCCATGGCAAGTCGCAGCTTTTTAACACTAGATCGCAAATCTTCGCTCCAGTCTAAAGACAAATTATTTGCTAGCGGGGTTTCCACTCTTGGGGAAATTATGGTAGTGTTATTATTTTCCTGTGTAATTAAGGGTGGCAAACTCATTTTTAATGACGGTGTAACTGAGTTTGGATGAGAATCTTCTCTTAGAGATTTACGCCACATAATTCCTTCTCCACGGTTGCGAACTAGTGCCTCTGTTAAAATGCTATGACCATGGATAGAATGTACTCGAGTCATCAAGGAAGAAGGACGAAGAGAATGATGCTCAATTTCTGCACCCTGTATATGACAAATGATGTTAATTTGTGAAAGAAAAATCAATCAATTCATCAGCTTACTTGTCCACACAAAGCTCTAACTTTGGAATTTAAACTTATCACACTTGCTTCAATATTGAGTTGAGTTAAATCCCATGGCTCAGGTTCTTCCGAAGGACGATAATAATTAGATGATGGTGAATCCAAAAAGGATTTGACGATATCATCAATTCCTAGTCCAGAATCTGGCGTCCTGTCTTCAGATTCTTTACTCTTTATAGCTGCTGCTCTTTTTTTGAACAACTCAACTACCGAGCGCATGGGAGAGTTGGGTGAATCGATGCCTTCATCGTGCTGAAGATGACATGTTTTGAAGTTTGAATGTGACAAAGATGATACTTCTTCAATTGCGTCAAATTCATTGTCATACACATGAGATGTGGGAAGTGTTAGCTTTTGACGCTCAAAGAATCCGAAGGCTTCTTCAACCAAGGACTGATCACAAATACTCAGCAGAAGACGACACTAATTTTTAACAAATAATAAATTATACAATTGTAAGAGTCAATAAAATGGAAAGAACAACTTGAAAGAGTCTAAGCACCTTGATTTTAACAACAAAAACCGTAATGTCAGACCACAAAAAGGAAATGTTATCAAACAAAAGACTAGAGTAAGCTCTTTGTTGCTCTGTTGTCCTAGAGTAATGGTGTTGAATATAAAGTAGAAAACTTACGCGATGATAGATTTCCTCCACAAACTTATGCATTCCTTGAGTTTTTCTTTCTTTAGCCAGTCTCATAATAATTTGCATGCGTTCAACGATTTCTTTTCGTAGTCGTTTGATTCCTTGTACAGAGTCGTATGTCATATTCACTTTGTTTGATAGGTACCAGCAGGTTGTGCCCACTCCTTTTGAAGAGTTGTTTTCTCCAAAAGTTTTGTATCCGTGAAGCAATCTATGTGCAAATAAAATTCTTTAAGGAAAGCTGTTTTCGTGTAACACAATTAAGGAAAACGTTTAAACTCACCTAACAAGACCACCAGCCTCATATCCCTGGGCATATGCAGTGAAGGCACCACAAGTTATCTAAAATAATCAATTTTCCATGAAAATGGTAATCACTGTTTTATAAACAAAAATTAGGTGGTAATGTAATAGCAACTATAATAACATTAACAACATTAAAAAAACATATGCAACTCTGCTGGAATTCATTTCCCGATTCATCGTTCGTGACATCAATTATAAAACAGGGCTAGCAAGCACTTTGAGAGCAAAATAACCAAGTATGTCAACATTTGAAATGAAATGAAGACCTACCGTGTCATGGAAGCCGCTTTTATGCAAACTTTCATTTTGAGCCCACATTTGTTGGAGATGGAGATTCAATGGTAGAAATTCGTACGTGGGATCTGCTTTAGCCGAGCTTTGCTTAAAATCACACCCTTTGTGATTCACGAGATTTTGCCTGGCTTGAGTGTAGAGGTTTATCAGCCACAAGTGTCTTTCCAAAATTTGCACCTGACGAGAGTGCCACGGTTCCCTGTTAAATTTTATAATTAATTAGCTATTACTTATAATTTATAGTTAGTTGCACGTTGCACCCATAAATTTCTAAAATGAAAAAGCTCAAACTTACCTTAGCTCACCCAAACCAATCATCTCTTGAAGAAGCTCTTTCTCTTCAGCAATCCACAAAGAACTATAAAAACCATCCCATGAATTTCATTATATGAACAAATAGTTTTGGGAAAACAAAGACTGGACTTTCCATAATATTTATTTATTCTAAATAAACCCATTGGGGCATGAACTTAATCGTCTATTTCTCTGTAAGGCTATATCACTCGGCACGTTTAAACCAGAAAGTGGTGGCTCGCTCGTGCTCACCCAATTTAAAATTGCTTTTAAAACAAAACCTCTCTCATGACTCCTGTAAGTTATATAAGTTACGGATGAATGAGCAGCGTTGACATTCATTTTCAATAATGCACGAAATTCTTAGCCTCTCATCTCATCTCGTCTTTCTTTGTTCCACAAATTATATATAGCCATTGAACTCACAGAAGTTGTTGAGGAAAAGTAAAGGTGAGCTTAGCTTCAGCCATCATCTCATGAAGGAATATATCACCCCCAAGTCCCGAATGAAATCGATAAGTTTGCATGTAAGGATTTGAGAACAAAAGACCAAAATTATTTTGCAACGGGATTTTCAATTTGCAGCCCAGTTTTGGAGGCAAGGATTGAGTTCTTCTGTGAGAAAATGTCTGTAATACACAATATGTCATACGTTACTCCATGAACAAAACCCAATCAAGCAATGATACTCTACAGACTGCTCAATTTACTGTTATAATGCATCCGTGAAAAATATCAGTAATAATGATAGTTAGTCTGCCATGAATTATCGTCTCATTTTCTCAGATGAAATTACTTTCTTTTCGTTCCACTGATTGGGATCTTTAGTCTGTAGTCTAACATAGATATAGACAGATAGATAGGTGGTTGATATCATCATCCTATTCCTGTACCTAATTTGGAGGAAGGAAGGAAAAATAAACTTTTTCCTCATGACTGCTTTCACTTGTAGAAGAAGTTGGAGCAAAGACCATAAATCCTTTCTGTCACTACATTTTTTATCTATTTTACTTTCTCAGGAATTCTATTTTTTGTAACAGATGGGCAGCATGCAAAGAGCTAAGAAAATATGTAACAAGAGTAGATTTGCAAATAAATATTTCTTATCTGATGAATTAGTCGTCGTAAAAATCATTTTGTGTTCTTGACTCTAGTGAGATTTAACTCTCAAGATGATAAAGGGATATTTCTATTTTCTCTGCAATTTATTCACTATTTACTGCTTTTAATTTGATTCATAGACTTTCTCCTTGTAGCCCAAAATAAAAGTTTTGGTTACTCATTCGAGTCATTTACAGTTTTTTTTTAGAACTGTGACTGCGGTCAGTTGTGGTTTGTTAAGGATTGAGTGAATTGAAATTTTGTGAAAGCCAGCAGAATTTATAAAGGAATGGTTCCAACTCGTAATCATGACAAATACCCGCATCACTCCTATTTTTAATATTAATGGAAACAAAGAGAAAAAGTTTTGCCTTCTAAAGTTCTGACAAAGTAATAAGGACAAATGAATCTACAACAATGACACGAAAACTACCCATACCACTATTTGACTGCAAAAAAGTATAATATACCTTCTCCAGATGAAGCGACATTTTAACTTTATACTTACAAGTGTGGGTGGTGGTGGTGGACCATTACTACTGCTGAGAATCAAGTTTGGGTCATAAGGGTGTAATCTGCATGGCGTGCTCTCGGTAGAAGTTCTTTCTTCCCTTTCCAAGTTCCATACAAAAATACTGATGAAGCCGGGATGTGTTGCAGGATGCTTTTGATGGGAGGATATAGGGGATGAGATTGGAAGACGGGTGCGTTCGATAGATTTAAGCGATCCTAGTTGAAGGTAAAGATACCCAACCACGGTTTGTGTCCCCGTTGTTCGTTCTCGGACATCATAAACTGTCATGCGAATTTCAGTACTTAAACAAAGCCCATTGCTTTCTCGAAAACTCATCGTAGTTAAAAATGCAGGGTTGCTTGTTCTCTAAAAATACAGGTGAATAGAGTGTTAGGTTGGGTATTGTAATGATAATATTTTCAACAAGTAGGTATAAGACCATGAATGATCTCACCTGAACCACTTCTGTAGCCGCATACTTTTGCCATGAGCAATGACTTGAATTCCTCAAATGAACAACAATTTTAGTTGAAGGGGCTCTCCCATGAGTATCACCTATGTATTCAAATCATATCACGTGTAGGCATTTTTTAGTAGACTCGAAAATATGGTTTGATGCATAATCATTTTGTTACTCACATCTTAGGTTGTCACAAGATACTGAGATTTCACAGAGCGGTGACTCAGATACATCTGCAACAATAAGGCAATGTACTCAAAAACCTTGTATTCCAACAAATGCTGCTAATTGCTCCTGTTTTTTTCTACCTTGTAGATATCCGCTCATTTTTATTTGAGACGGAGGAGAAGGAAAAGAACCAATGGTACTTAATTTGGTTTGAATAGCAGTCTTAAGAAACTCTAATCTTGCTTTGACTGCTGTAAACGAAGCAGCCGATATGGCATCTACCCAACAGCTTCGTTCCCTATCTGAAGCAGCAATTAGTGTAAAAAATCCTCCAGCCTTGAATGCTGTGAAATTTATTGTTACATATTTCTTTTACATCTACTTGCTTCTTTACCGATAGTGAATTGATATCCAAAAGGATATTTAGCTCCGGCCTGTTGAGCTTCAACTTGAACAGTATAATTTTCCAAAACGATTACACCCAAAGGCTCCGATAATTGATCAGTTGTTCGGAGATAAAACAACAAATTGCCACAAAGTCGAAACCATCGTTCCATAAAGGCTGAAAGAGGTGAAATACAACAAGTTAAATTCTAACCTAAAACACCCCAATTAAATCCAAATCAACCACGATCAACCCAAAAAGCCTGCAGAACATTAAATATAGATCCCATACGAGTAATAATAAAATGCAGTGTGTTCATAATAAATAGCACGCAATAAGATTTGTAAATTTGGCTTAGCAAACGAAGCAATTAAGAAATATACTAAAGAGATAGTTTATTATAAAGTCATAAACATAAAATGTTTATGGAGAGAGAGTTGCGTTGAAAATTAGTTGTGATTTAAAACCCACAGCCAATTTTGTTTACTTTGACCCCAAAGCCCATTTTATTGGAATAAGTAAAGGTGATGTGTGAGTGAGACAAACTACAGCGATTGATTGTATGCTTTGCTAATTGCTTTTCCCCGCAACACTTTTTTTACCTTGAGTACTTGGTCCAACACAACTAAACGAGTCACGTTTTCCAACCCCGTCAGACGATTTTCGTCCTAATGATGTTCAAGAGAAAGAAATCACAACATCTCTCTAAATGTCATTTCATTTACTCTATGCAGTGATTCCTTTTTACCCAATACTTGTATTTCTTTTACAATCATTAAACTAAAGTAGGTCATGAGAAATCCAATTGCTATTGAGCATAAGATTCCCCATGCGAACAAGACATATCGAATTGTTTTAAATGAGAAAGACGAAAGTGTTTTAAGGTTTTCCTGGACCCTAGCTGCATTTGATTTTTTCTTCACTTGACAAAATTACCACACAACTGAGCAAATAAGATTAAAACAAATTTAATCCATTCTTCATGCAAATTGTGCGAGGAGAAGAAAAGAACTCAAGCCAAGTTTATTATATTACTAAACTATTTTCCAAAAAGACTCCTCCAAATTTGAAGATTCATTATTTTAATGTTATTTTTCATTTATATCCATTGCTCGTTCCTTTGATATATCTTTTAAAAGCTAAATGTAACGAAGAAGAAAAAAACTGGACTTGTATCGCTTTCAAAAACGAATCTGGCGATAAGCATACTATTTTGAATGATTAGTATGTATGTACTACATATAATGTACATATAATGTAAAAGAGGTGGCTCAAAAGTTTTTGTTTTATTATATTGTTGAAACCATGAAACAAACTGTACCTAAACTCTTCTCATTCCACAAAAAAAAGTTTAGAAAGTATCACTTACTTTCACTTCGTCTGAAAAATCCTTCTGCCTTCTCTTTAAGTGAAAGCACACCTTCTTTTTCATATTTGTGTGCTGGTTGAGATGCGAGAGTAGCCAACTCCTGCTTGTTGAACCGCATCTTCCTTTTTTAAGAATTTAAAGGAGGATGGATGATCTGTAAAATAGAGAACAAAACAAATCCTTCAAACCCCGTCAACTCCTTTAATGAAATAAAATGAAAAAGACTATTGGACTACAAAGAAATCAATTGTGGCAAGAATTTCTTGTTCTTGTTCTCCGAGAGTTGTTAGATTTTTAATTAAGAGAAAAGGACACCCAAGAGGGCTGAAGTTGAATGAGTTGACAGTTTCATGAGTTTTTATGAGTATTTTACCCCCATAAAATAAAACGTTTTTGCATAACTTTATAAAGATACTTGAATATCTTTCTCCCATTTTTCATTCCCATCTCTGCCTTAGTTCTATATCCTATACTGTGATAGCATTATGTAAGATTGGCTGAAAGATGAAGGTAGTGGAATTATAATAACTTCTTATCGTTATAAAGCTCTATACACCTTTTCATTCCTGTACAAAGAAAATTTAATTCGTTAAGTAGAAAGTTGTAAGGGAGCAGTTTGAATGAATACTTGAAATTCTCGTTCCTTTCAAACCTAAACGCTTCCTATTTTTACAGGTAATGTAATTAAATAATGGGAGAAACTCATGATAATTACTTTCCCCCAAAACTTTTCCAAATCACCCAAAAGAATATATAAACTGCATCCCATTAATAAATTAATAAACTTTTTTTTTCTGAGGGTGAAAGTAAAATTTCTCCTCACTTTAATAACTAGAGAGCAAAGAGCTGACAAGGAAATGGACCAAGAGGCAAAAAAAAGTATCACATATTTCCTTGTTTCATGTTCGTAGGTAATAAGTATCAAGAAAGTGTTTGTGAATTTGGCTCACGTGTGAGTTTTGGAGTGTAAACGTACGTAATAATCATAATGGGAATGAGATCATTTAGAATTTGAAAGTGCTTCCCTTTTCCAATCCTTTAATAAATCTCTCCTCCTTTGGGAGATGTAACAATCCAGCGTGTAGTCAAAACTCAATACTTTAAATCACTCGTGGGCTGCAGGAAAGAAAAACTGTGTAAAGAATTGAAAATTGATTCTACCAAAAAGTAAAAAGAGTTAGTACCATAAAAAGATATAGTACAAGGAGAGAGATAGAATTCTGTGGGTGATGCTAATGTTCTATAACCAAAAGAAAGTTATGATGATCACTGTTTAGTGGTGGGGAACATAATTTGTATTTTTTTTGTAAATAGTAATGAGCAGCAGCTCTATATGAGACAGGATGAAATGTGGTTTGGTGTAAAAATTGATTTCAAGTGGTCATAAACAGAGCCCAACTACACCCTTGAGTCCCACCTGCCAAAAAATTCACTTTTTATTCCTACCAAGGATCTCATTGAACAAATGTAATGGGTACTGGATATGACCACAATGTTGAATAATTCTACACCAAATTGTCATGAATATAAAAACCCAAATTTAGCCCAATTCTTAAAGATTTTCACCCAAATTGAATATAAAATGAGAGAAAATAGAGCAGATGCTACTGTGGTTTATATTTCTCATTTAGAAGAGAGACTGCATTCAAAATGTGAATTATGCATGAGGCAAAAAAGGGTTCCCACCAAGGAACAGTGTGTCCAACTAACTAGGAGAATTGCCAACATGAACGTTAACCTGGTGCTGTTTCCTCTCATAAAGTTCCTGACTCTTTCCTCTTAGTGTTTTGCTTCTTTAATTAATTAACCGTTTCCATTTATTCCTGTTGGATCTTGAAAGGAGAAAGTTGTCGAGTTGGATTTGTGTGAAAAATCTTAATAAAACAATAAATCAAAGAAACTCAATTCCCTTTATATATTATATATATAGAAGAAATGGTTTGATGGAGGGGGAATATATAGTAAGGGAATAAAATAGTAGTAAGACAATGTGTTTATTTCCTCAGTTTTAGCCCCCCTTTCTATCTCCTTCCTATTTATTTATGACTAGAAGAGAAAAGTGAAGTGGGAACTAGTAAGGATTAGCCTAGGATTGGAACAAAAGAAAGAATGAAATGTATTACAAACATAAATACCAGCCCTAGAAGTTCCTTATTCATGATGTAACGCTACAAAAAAATGGAAGAGGATGAAATTCAAGTGTAATATTTACAGCTAATAAAAAACCACCATTCAACAACCCTTTGTTCCAGTATGGAAACTGTGATTTCTCCATAATAATCCTTGACAGGGAAAAGCACAATGTAACGTAGTCTTCCCAACTCTTTTGGGTTTCAATTCTAAAAAATCATTTTAAATGGTAAAGATTGTGTATATAGGAACGTTGATTTGAGAATTTTTTAAAACCAGCTCCCACTCCCAGAATATGCTTTTCCTTGCTCTACTTTCACCACAAAAATCCAGACTCCGTTCAAAACATCGAAATAAAAAGGTCTAATGTTTGAGAGCTTAGTTGGGAAAAAGTCAAAATGGATTATAGAGACAGGAGCTTAACCATTGGCTTCTTAAGTGATTACTATGTACTTTTAGATCCCCAAGCTTCTCCTAAGGAAAAAGCAAATTTGTCCATACCCTTCCCTTTAAAGGGAAAAGGTATAAAAAGAAGGTTTCTCTTAAATGATTCAATTTCCACACAACTGCCTCCACAAAATGAGCTAAAATCCAAGAATGAATTCCACACAAAAGGACGGAATAAAAGAGCCAATAACTTGTATCCCAATTACATTGTGGGAGGAGGTTAAGGTTTTTTAATAGTCCTTGCTAGTGTTGGGGATTTAATCTCAGCTAATTTATGGACACTAATATCAAACCAAATGACTTTTGCACTTTGATGATATTTCCTAATTTTACGGTTTGAGGATAAAGGCTCAAAATTCTAGTTGAAGCTACCTGGATATATGGATGTAGTAAATAGTTTGTTTGCTATGTAGGTAATAACGAGGTCCCTTTTGTTCCTTGATTTTTTACAGGGTGTTACCAAGAGCTCCTGGAATTTAAAGGAAATGATGTCTTTTTATGGATGTACAATGAGAGGAAATGTAGCGTAAATATTCCCATCAATATCTAAAACGAGAGGATGAGGAATGGGATTTGAAGAGCTCATGCCCCTGAATAAATTACCTTAATCACCATTCTCATCATTAAATCAAATGAAATGGATTCAGGGATTTCAACGTTGCCAACCCCCTTTGTTTGTGGCTACACAGTTAGTAGAGATGTACATTAAAAGGAGGGATTCCAGTGATTATTCACAAGTCATGAATGATGGATGGATAAATAGGAATAAAATATTGGAACACATGAAGCTCTTACCTTATGCAGATAAGCTCATCCTAGCTGAACAATGTTTGCACTTGTAAATTTGAACACGTTGGATCCTTCCTCTTCTAATGTTGAGTTTGACCGGAAGTTTGGAGGTGTTGAGATGTCACTTTATCGAGTCAACTAAATTGGATCCCAAAAAAGTCCGAATCTGTTGTAATTTCCTCCTCCACCTAGTTTGAGTTGTAAAAAAATGAAATAGATTGAGACTTATTATTAGTCTTTAAATTTATTTAATATTCTTCTCACTGCTGCACCACCTTCTTCCTCAATCTCTAATCCACAATTAACTTAAAATCCAACGTAGGGAAAGATCATATAAATCCTCTCAACGCAAGCAGATGTGTTTATTATGCAACTTTTTTTTGAAGGTAGTCAACTATACCTTTTTATGCCAGAAGGTACAATATCTTTACAAGAATGCCCTCCTTGGAATTTTCAAAATAAGAAACAATGGAAACATTTTTACCTCACATATGATGTTGATCCTAATAACCACCCCGAACCCCAGTCACTAAAGGAATACTCACGGGTAACGAATTCTTCCCGGATTTTGTTCCATCCCGGGGATAGAATTTCATGAACAGTTGTAAATACTCCTCCCCCTTCTTCAAAGTTTAAAAAACTTTAACAAAACTCAAACCCTTTAGGTTTGGGTTTAAAATATTTAATTTGATGTATATTTAAAAGGGTTGTAAGAGTTGTAACAATCCGAACAAGGGTTAAGAAGGGCCAGAGATGAAGAGTCATAGATTTTTGGGGGCGGGAAAGTTGATTTTTTAAAAAATGTTCTATATTAGTTAAGTAGTTGAGTTGTGTTTGAATACAGAAATAATTGTTCTCATCTCACTTTTAAAATTTTTGTAGCTTTATTTCATTGTACATTGTATTGAGCTCTTTGCGTTTGTTGTTTATAAAAAATGGAGGGGAGAGGGGGAGATAAGGGGGTGCGGTTCTCTAATGGAGGAGGAGGAACTCATCACCTCTCATTCTCCACATCCGTAATCTCCAACACCTCTAAATTATCCGATGAGGGGGATGAGGTATCAGCCTTTACTGATGAGATGGGGACGGATGAAGAGGAATTATCTTCTATTACTGAAAGATATGATTGGGAAAAGGAGAAACAAAGGAAATTAATGTTTTTTGACGATGGAACTATGAGCTTTTTTTGGTAAGGACAATAAAGGGTAGAGACAGGGGGTTACAATTTCCATGTTTTTATTTTCAGGAGGGCACATTCTCTAACTACATTGTTCCTACTGATTGTGGTGCTGGTGTATGTTGCCGTCTTTGAAACGACGAAGGAGGATACACAGTATAATGCAAAGAGGGGGATGATTGCGGTTGTTGGATTTTTTGTACTGTTGGGTGTAACCGTCACACCTGATGGACCATTTCTTCGACCACATCCCGCTTTTTGGAGGATGATGTTTTGCCTTTCAATTGTCTACTTGCTGGCATTAATATTTGTGTTGTTTCAAGTAAGAAAGATTTGGAGTAAGAGAGTTTTTGAGTAAATGATTTAAAGACAGCGGATGATGCAAGACAATTGCTCAAACATATTGATCCGAAATTGGGAACTGAAATGGAAGAACGCAGTTATGGGGGAAACTGTAGGATTTATGATAACGATGTTCCAGATGACCCGTTTCATAATATTTGGGATAAATTTGATCTTTTTGTTCCAACACATTTTTTTGGATGGTTGCTAAAAACTTTGGTTCTTCGAGATTGGTGGATTTGTACGGTGATCTCAATTATGTTTGAAATTTTGGAATACACGTTGGAGCATCAGTTGCCAAATTTCAGTGAGTGTTGGTGGGATCATGTGAGTTTTTTTATAAATTGAACTTTCAACATTTTTGAATATATTTGCAGTGGATTTTGGATGCCTTATTATGCAATGGGCTTGGGATTGTTGTTGGAATGAAAGCATTGAAATACTTTCGAGTTCGAAGTTATTATTGGAGAGGATTGTGGAATATACCTGGATACAAGTAAACGTTTCAATTGTGTTAAATAGTCTGCTGAAAATGAGATAAATCATTTTAGGGGGAAGCTTAAGCGAATTATTGCACAATTTGGACCTCATTCGTGGATCGATTTTGATTGGAAACCAACATCATCCTTAGGACGGTGGATGAGTGTATTAGGAATTACATTTGTGGTAAATTTTTATTATTAATATCAATAATAGAATGATTAGCTTAATTACTGTACATATTTTTAGTTTTTATTGGCAGAGCTTAATACATTCTACCTGAAATTTGTTTTATGGGTTCCACCTGGCCATTGGCTTAATCTCATTCGTCTGTTTGCAATTCTGTTATGGGGTGCAGTTTGTATTCGAGAAACATTTCAATACTTGGATGATCCGTGAGTTGCTACCTTTTACAATTTTTACGATTTAGTTATTACTGCAATTATTATTTTGATGTTTATAGTGACTGTAAGACGTTTGGTAGACAATCATGGATTGTTTTGGCCATTGTATCAACTGAATTTCTGATAGTTGCAAAGTTTGATCCTGTTACATTAACTATCCCAATCCCCGGGTAATAATATACACCACCTTAGTAATTTTTTTATTTCAGATACAAGCTAATAATACTAATAATGATTCATTTTTTTCAGTCATATTGCGTTGTTTTGGCTAATTGGAATTGTCATTCTCACAATTTGGACAATCTGGAACTTTGGTTTTCACAAAAGCAGCAGCATTGATGAGAAGCTCTTTACAACCGGCAGCATTCCCACGTCCTCGCGATCTGAATCACATTTGCCAATATTACGCCAAAGAAAGAGCACAAGTGTTCCAAGAGCAAAGTCAATTGTTCACTCCCGGACTAAGACTGAATAGTAATCGTTTAATTAATCAGGCCCACACCACTTAATGCTTTTACAATCAAACTTGTACAATAATGCTCAATAACTTGTTTATATTAAGATTAACAATCAAGTCAAAATTATGAGAAATTATATAGATTTATAGAAATGAAAAACGGACCAATCACGGGGGCTGTATTTCATAAATTTTGACGTTCAAAATTATATTTCAACATGTTACAGAAAATAATAAATCTAAATAAGCCATGTTCTAGTTTTATATATGATATTGACTTTTTCTTTGGTCTTGTAAAAATATTACATTCAATAGTACATAGAATGTTGACTATATGTATTATGCCCAGTTTTTCTTAAGAGAGGTTTTTGGTTGGATTAGGATTTTCAGGATACTTGACGCTTGAGCAAGAATGCCGAATGGTAAATGATTAAATTAGAGGAAACTCTAATTTTGTTGTTTTGGTAGGTTATCTTAATCCAAGGGTCATAAACTTCTACAACGATGGGATCGAATAACATCAAAAACCCAATTTCATTCATTCCATTCTATTCCAATCCTAAATACTTTCCTTCAACTGCTATGCAATAAAAGGATTTCTGCAAATATTCAACTTTAACATTTGTTTGAGTAAGAAAGAGTTGAGATTTCCAATCATTTTTTCTTATCTCTTTCAACCCCCAATTTAATACCAAAGGTGTAAGATGGGTCATCTATTTACATTTTAATTGCTTCAAAAGTTTGCTATTCCCAAGTTTCTTGTTTCTTCAAGGGAATTGAAATGAGATTTTGTCTGGTGCAATATTTTGTTTTGCAAGAGATGTGAATTAGAGTAAACCTAAAAAGAAAGGTAGGGAAATGGAATTCCTGTAGAGAGAAAGTTTGCAATTAAGTTCCCTTTATTCCCTTATTACAAACTATATCAGGTTTAATTCAAATACTCAATGAAGTCCATTGAGAAAGTTGAATTAACTTGATATAAATTGAGTCACTCACTCACTCATATCTTTGCTTTTTCATTTCCGCAGAAGGGAAAACTGTCTCCATCCAAAACTTTACAGTTCAGAGGACACGATGAGTGGATTTTGTTGAGTGAATTTGATTTGGTGGACCTTGGTTTACTTTCCTCACTCTCAATTTTCTTTTTTTTTCCACAATTTATATAGTTGTGTGATTATTGGGATTTTATGAAATGATCTTTTGGGGGACTGCCCACATGGTTTGAGAATGTACAAAGAAATTCAAGTGCTGTACACTGTCAATCCATGAAATTCCCTCATTTCTTCTGGATTCCCTAGTTTATAACGCTTTTTAAAAGGAAATATGTAAGTGTACAGATTATGTTGGATTCCAGTCCACTGCTCCTTGTCAATCCTTTATTGTGTAAAAAGGAATTGCTGACACAGAAGAGATGCTAGTACTACATGTCAACAAAATTTCGTCACTTTGGCTTTCATAACCCTTGAAACTGATAAGAGTGACGTAAGAAGTAATCACATTGCAAATTATCCAATATCCAACCTGCTCCATCAATTTCAACCTTCTCACTCCCATCCTCAAAAGGATTGAGATGTCCAATTTCCAACACTTTGGAGAAAGTGGGGAAACTCATCTTTTCACTTTGTATTCCCCTTCATTGTAGTAAGGGAAGGAGAAGCATTGTCAACCTTTTTTTTTAGTAGATTCATCAAATGTGGAGTAAAGACTTTAAAGTTTAGGTGAGAAAAGTATGTAATTTATTGGATTATTATATCCCCCATTATAACATGAACTAGGGTAAAGGTTGGTAGTAAAATCTTTAGTTTTAAACCAAACAAAATGGATTGTATCCCCTCATTTCCATTGCATAAAGCCACAGTGCAAAAGCATTCTTCTCTGAAAACTCCACGATAGGATTTTTCCTTAAGAAAGGAAAACAATCACAGCATGAACATGGATCTGAATGAAATATGTTTTACCTCACATCCTTCTTTCCTTCTTGTTGTATCTCCGGGTGGACATCCTCTGGTGTAAAAGGACATTGGTGGTTTTCCTCCTTCTTCTAAGGATACATTGGTAGTTGAAACATTTGCCCTTAATTCTGATGTTGTTACAGGGACGTCCGGACCTTGAGAAAAGGTTTTTTTATTATTATTATTAAAGCAAACAAGTTGTGAGGTTAGGATCATTTTATGGTTTCCCCATGTAAATCAGGTTTTTTTTCCAGCACTCACATTTTCACTTTGTTTTTATGCACAAGTGATTTTAGAAGCAGGAAAGCTATTTTCCTTTCCTCTATTTGTCTCGTTAGCAAAAAGTAGTTGTGATTTATGATTCCAAAAGGATTGGTTAAAGTTTAGAAATGTAGTTGATTTACACTCACCATGTTCATACATAATGATTGTACTGCATCCTTGAAGACATGAGACGGAACTGACCTTTTCCGCCTTAAAGTTTTGGGGTCGACAGTAATCAATCGTTAGTTGTGGGCTTTGCCAAACACATTGGTAACAATTCACTTGAACGGCAAAAACTTCTGCAACATAACAGATATATTATAAAATTTACTCAGATTTTTCCGAAGAATCTCGTCATAGTTTTAGGATCATTTCCCTTTATGTTTGGTTTTATCCTATAAATGAAGCACCGGGTAGTCTGACTTTATCCAGTTTTCTATTTTTCATTTGAGGCCTTCCTTCTCTTACTCAAACATAGGGATGGAACGATAACGGGTAATATTTCAGTAGCCGAGAGATCCACAAGATTTTCTTTAGGCTATCTTGATTAAATTTTTGGAGGACAAATATTATCTTACTCGTTTCATGGAATTTGAGATTTGAGAATGTTGGAAGGAAGGCAATTAGGCTGACCCATAGAAAACAAAAAATGCTGAATAACAAAACTAATTACCGTATTGATTAAAGAGATTTGCTGCAACCACGATGAATATTGAAACAAGTAATCCAGAGCTAGGAGATGAATAAAATTCCCCAACTGTACGTTGTACTGTGGCACTGCTTGCACTTGTACTAATTCTAGAAAATGATTTTATCCTTTTGTTCATCGCTTATTGCAGAAAGTGAGAGAATTTAGTTTAATACTTTCACTCAAAAAAGAGAGACGTTGTATAAGAACCACATTCGGCTAGAGATTCAATCTCCTACTAAACCCAAATTTCAGCTTTCCACCCTTTTGTTTTGGTTCTGAGTGAATCGGTCACGGAGTACTTTTCCCCTTCAAATGGAACATGTACTGGGAACTGAATAACTTGCCAATTTTTTATTTTTTCCACATATCATCATGTTGATTGTGTAATATCCAATCTTGCGAAATCTTGAATGCCTTTAGAATTTGTAGAAAAAGTGGCCGGAAGGATGGGGAAAGTCCAGGAAAGGAAGTGATAGATAACAATTAAACTCACTATCTTGTTGACCTGCCAAATGACTTTGTTGATGGGTAAAGTTATATAAGATTTTGGGAAGAATGAGAAGTTCTCTGTACTTTCAAAACCACGGACTGATGAGTCATCTCATTCACGTGTAAATCCAAAGCTTTATGCCTAAAATATTAAACAATCATTTGTATGAAGGAGATGATGAAATAAATATTGGATTCTTTACAATCTTTTCTTCCAGGATTTGAATTGTGAATGCTACAGCATTAAAAGCAATGGTTAAGCCAAGCCCAATTAAGTTTAAGTTAATGAGTGTGAAAGTTTGATGAAGCCCTTTTCTTAGGAACACTTAAACAGGGAAACTCATTTCTTAATTAAGCTGGAATCCGAATGAATACGCAGCTAAATCGTTGCCTATAAATGTCTCAAGATAATGTGGAAACACTGAGACGAGGAGAAAAGGCTTAAAGCTATAAAGAACTTAAGCGATCTATCAAAGTCTATTAGCACTTTCATTAATTACGTCAGCTCCTCCTTTCTTCAAGCTCTGCAAGGGGTAGTACAACTCAATCAAATTTTAATACAAAACCTTCCAATAAATGTATTACAAGCAAGCAAGTTGTTTAATCCTTCAGTTTCCGGGCTCTGCTCCCCTTTGAGATAAAAGTAAAATGACAAAGCTGTAGTTTCAATTAAATATGGAAGGATTTGGTCACAATAGAAGTGAAATCCTTTGAATGGAGTTTGTAGAGAGAGAGAGATGTTGAGAGAACAAAAGTCGAAAGGTCCTAAAGTTTCTTAGTTTTTTTCCTCTAGTTCTTTGTGGGAGTGGTCCATTATTGTTATTGGAACAAGATGTGTTCCTTACGTCACAATAACTGACCCCAAATGAATGGTTGTAAATTGTAGTTGAAATGAGATTTTGAGTTTGGTCAAAGAAAGTTTGGAACCTTGGGCCCTTACTTTTTCCTTTTTTTTGTAGGATTAGGTTGTCAAAACATAGTTTACCTTCATTTCTTTTGTTTTATTAGCTATAATCTCATAAGTGCAGTGTAGTAAATACATGGTTTCTGGAAGAGTAAACTTCTTGTTTTTGAAACAACCTCATCCCCATATTAATCCTTTTGAGGGTTATTATTCTTATAGTTTATAAAATGGAACTCAATTTCATTATGAAAGAGTTTGATATGTATGATGAGTTGAGGTGAAGGAAGGGATTTAATATCAAAACATAATAATAATAATAAACATATTTAGGTATTTGAGGATATTTAGCTTGGCTGTATTTGAAGAGAAGTGTAAAAGAAAGAAGATTCTATGTATACATTGTATTTGGAGATCAAAGAGAAATGTGTTGGGCGTGTGGATGAAAGTTGGTTCAAGAGAAAAAGTGTTTTGAATATCATTATTTTTTTGAAAGAATACACTATTTGTGCTGTAAAATGTTGTAAACAAGGTGAGGGTAGAACTATGGGATTGAATTTATTCATGCTCAACATTTTTAGAAACAAAATTATATATTTGTTTGTAATCGACTGGATTATACTTCAAAAAACTTTGTCAGAAAGTCAATACAATGTCAAAAATGCTAAAAAATTTGTAAACAAAAACCAAAAACCTGTTTAGAAAGGAATGAGGATTTCCAACTATTTACATATTTCCAATTGATCCAACCATCTTTATGTCACATAAACACATATTTATATTATATCTATCTGCCCACATCGTAGTCATTTAGTGTTAATTTAATGTTGATAAATATGTAACTTGTCTACTGATATCTCACGAAGACATAATGTGCATATTACATAGCACATTAAATAGCGTATGCTTTGATTTCCTTCCATCCTCTCATCTTTGTAGATTAAATAATTTTGGTTTGTAAAATCACGGTATGAGGACTAATTTTTTAATATAAAACAAACTGTTTTATTAATGAATCGAGCTTTCGACAATGACTAATCATTTTAAAATCATATTTATCTGAAAAAAAAACAGGAGATTTCTGTCTCAATTGTCTTCTTCAGGATTTATAACACATTTAAGATTTTTTGAAGAAGGTTGAAGATTTTTCATTTGTTGTCACTTTGTTTCTTTCTTGAGATTATTTCATAAGTGGGAGAATTGTTGAAGTCCATATAGGATTCAACCTTTTTCCGTCACTTATGTTCATTGTGTTTGGTGTTATCTTTATGTGTAGTGATTCCTTAAATTTCCGATAAAACCATTAAATAGCATATTTATTTATAGTTACTGTATCAAGTTATTGAAGGTCTTTGGTAATTATTATTTGAGCTTTCGAAGCTGCTCTGTTTGTGAGATTGCATGGTCCAAATGTATGGGATTTTAGTAGCTTACTAATAGTCCTTAAAGCGTCTTCCCATGAAAATCTGAAAAAGCATATGAAAGGACGAGGACGAGATGAAGCTCGGCTTCGGCTCATTCTGCTGATGTTGTGATTTTGGGCTTTGAAATAAAGTCTATCATATCATAAGGTTGATTTGTATATATAAAGATCTTTCTTATGACTTCTCAAGTCAAAGGCCAAATCCTTTATTTCTCATTCCCAAAAGGAGACTCCTGGTGCTACTGTCTACTGCTTAAAAGTTGTATTGAGATTATTAGTTAACTATCCCAGTTTACTATCAGAGTTAAAGCCTTGTATGTATTTTTATTCACAAAATCCAAGAGCATTAAAGACCAGACACCACCATCAGATTACAAGTTATTTCATTCCCTGGCTTTGCTGGATGTGGTAACTATTGGAAAATCAAGGCCACCACCAAGAATTTACTAATTGATCAAAAAAGCTATTAGTTTAGAACGCAAAAAAAATGTCTGGCCGAGACTCCCGAACAACTAGAAGATTTTATCGTGTGGACAGTCAATACGATCTTTTAGCTTTTTTAGATCGAGGTGAATCTGCAGTCCATGAACATCGATGGACGCTGGAAATAGCGACGGAAGCTGCGAACAAAGGTAAAAAAAAATATATTCTGAATATGCAAATATGCATTGTGATTCAACAGTTGGAGGAATCTACACGGTGATACGATCCAAGGCTTTTATGTCAACGGAAGAGATGGGAGATCAGTACTGCCTATTAGGACCTTATAAAGAGCAGTATGCAAGGCAAGAAGTGGAAATTGCGGATTTTGATGAAAACAATCCACTTCAAATTGCATGCAATCGTTTAAGAGAGCGAGGCTTTAATGTAAGTTAAGTAAAGAATGGATGTATGTAAATGTTTATTCATAATGTTTGTGTTTTTCCTCTCCCTTGATGTTTGTAAAGGTTAAAACAGGTCGATGGTTGGTTGATGGAAATCCTCAAATAATTCTTTTTGATATCGGATCAGCATCATGGAAGCTTCATGAATGGAAACAAGAGCTATGGGATAAGAGTGGGATTGGAATCCCTCATGGAGATATTGAATGCAATGATTCCGTTCTATTTGGATTCCTTGTGGCACATTTCATTGCGGAATTTCGACACGTGGCGGAGGATCATTGTGACTCTGAAAAACCCAAGATTGTCACTCATTTCCACGAGTGGTTGGCAGGGATTGGGCTTATCATGTTGAGGGTTTGGAATGTTGATGTTGCCACTGTGTTTACAACGCATGCAACCCTTCTTGGAAGATTCTTATGTGCGGGGGCATTGGATTTTTACAATAATTTGGAAAAGGTAGTGCAACTCAATCTATATAATTCCATTACAATACATTTGTTCCAGTTTAATATCGATGAAGAAGCTGGGAAACGACAGATTTATCATCGCTACTGTATGGAACGTGCTGCCAGTCATTTGTGCCATGTATTTACCACCGTCTCTGAAATTACTGGGCTAGAAGCGGAGCATCTTATCAAAAGAAAACCCGACTTTATAACGCCAAATGGTCTAAACGTTAAAAAATTCTCGGCCCTTCATGAATTTCAAAATTTGCATGCAATCTCCAAGGATAAAATCAATGAATTTGTTCGAGGCCATTTTTATGGGCATTTCGACTTTGATTTGGATAAAACGCTGTATTTTTTCATTGCTGGAAGGTACGAGTTTGGAAATAAAGGGGCAGATATATTTATTGAAGCCTTGGCCAGACTCAATCACTATCTTAAGGTATTATTGTCTCATCTTATTTGAGTGTAAATTTTATGAATTCCTAAACAGAGTTCAAAATCCGACAAAACAGTTGTTGCATTTCTTATTTTTCCAACTAAAACGCACAACTTTAACGTTGAGAGTTTAAGGGGTCAAGCTGTGACCAAGAGTTTAAGGGATACAATACATAATATACAACAAAATATTGGGAAACGAATGTACGACATTTGTCTCAGGTTGGATTTCTTTGACTGGTTTTTTTATTAAAAAATGATAATGAACGTCTGCCTCCGAAATATAGTGGACGTCTTCCTGTTAACGACGAACTATTGCTGAAAGAAGATATGGTTAAGATAAAGCGTTGTATTTTTGGCATGCAAAGAACAACTCTTCCTCCAATTACAACACACAATGTAGTGGATGATTATAAAGATCCTGTTTTAGGATCATTGAGAAGATGTCAACTTTTTAATTCTGTGCAAGATCGTGTAAAGGTATGATTGAGCTGTAATAATGTATGGAATGTATTGTTTAATTTATTTGTTGTTGTTGACAGGTTATATTTCATCCTGAATTTCTATCCCCCACCAATCCATTGTTTGGTCTGGATTATGAAGAATTTGTAAGAGGGTGTCATTTAGGAGTTTTTCCATCTTATTATGAACCATGGGGCTATACCCCTGCGGAATGCACTGTTATGGGAATCCCTTCTATCACAACAAACTTGTCGGGTATTGCTGTAATAAGGGATTTACCAATCATTGATAAAATTATTAAAGGTTTTGGCTGCTTCATGGCTGAGCATGTGTCAGATCCAAAGAGTTATGGGATTTACATTGTTGACCGTCGTCATATCGGATTGGAAGAATCAGTTAATCAATTGGCCAAAGATATGTATGACTTCTGTAAACTCAATAGACGACAACGGATAATTCAAAGAAATCGAACCGAGCGTTTATCGGATTTGCTGGACTGGAGAAATCTTGGAGTTGTAAGATGAAAAACGCAGAATGGTTTAAGGAATCCTTAACTTTTATAATTGTTGTTGCAGTACTACAGACAAGCAAGGATGAAAGCACTCAAAATGGTTTATCCTGATTATGATGAAGCAGAAGAATCTGGAGGTAGTGGTCGGATGAATTTTCCACGCCCAATATCTGAGCCTCCATCTCCATTATCTTCAAGGGGAACTACACCAGCCCCATCAGAAGATGGATCCTCTGATGAAGTTGATTCAGAAGCTGAGGTATGAAAACAAAGTAAAATGCTATCATCTTGTTTAATGAACTGTTGTACTTCTAGCTTGAAGAACTTAAGGAAAAATTCATCTAGTCTACTTAAAGTTTAGAGAAAAAGCTTTAGATTATAAAGAGATATTTTTGGTGATAAGAGTATGTATGAGAATTTAAATGAGAATTAATAAAGTTCTGCCTAATTGATATAAGATGCATTTCCATATTTCCACGTATCTTACAGATAAAATATTACAATAAAGTAGGTGGATTAACTGCCTTGTACAAGGTCGAGTGTCAAATCTGAAATCTTTAACTTTCTGTGGCCTTTTGCTTCTTCAAAATAAAAATCATGAAGGAAGAGCATCTTGTTTATAAGAAGAAGCTACAATCTTATCAACTGAGCGTATTAGTTATAATGGTTTGTGTAACGGTAAGAAAGGTTTAAAATGAATGTAACTCCAGCTTGATTTTTGTAGATTATTGGAGGCTGTGTTTTTGGTCTTGGAGTTAAAACTCGACCAGTTCTTAGGATCACCAAACCTGAATTATTTGATTATGTAAGACAATATGATTCTACATGAGAATACAAAATGTGCAATGATGTCTCAGGTTGAATGGATATTGGATATGATGATTGTGACGGGATTGTGTCAAATGGCTACTGCAGGATTTGCAAGCTTTGCCACTTGTTGGGTTTTGATTTGGCCAATATACCTGGTAAGGGATATTATTCCCCAAGATGATTGTTCAAAAAAAATATGCTATTCCATTTCCAGGGTGTTGGACTATCAGCAATGACAGTTGTCCTTGATCTTTCTTCCATTGGAACGTCCCTTCATTTACTGCATTCCGCCGAAGATCTTGCAAATGAAGATGTTGTTCATCCATGGTATTGGGTTGAATGTCAACGTCCAGCCTCTTGTCACGATGCCTTGCTAAGTTATGTCTATTACTTTGTCCTACCCCAAGTATTTCTTACTTCCATTGCTTTGTTTTTGCAATGTTTGGGGATCCTTTATATGGGAAGGATGGTACGAGCGGTGGCCGAGCACGCCAAGATATTGAACAATTACAAAGATTGGTATAGGGAGCATATGGAAAATATCCAGGATGATAAGAAACCGCCTCCCAACAACCGCAATGAAAAGAGAGGAAGCATTGAAATGACTCCAACGATACAAAGAAATGTATGACACAATGGGAATGATCATTTAATCAAATTATTGGATTTCAGAGTGATGAAGAAGAAGACAGCACAGATGATGGGGCTGCTGAGCCCAATAAATCCCCAGAGATCACCTACGACGACCCAAACTTTCATACGCCATCATCAATATTAAAAACGGATCATGGTTATATAGCAGCTTCTGGTGGGTCTCTAGATTATTTGGATCCTCCAGAGATGAGGAATCGTAAAGAAAAGGAAAAGCTAACTCCAACCCCTTCCATAACGTTTAAAACGGATGTGCAAGTCCATTATTATGATCAAACGGAGCAAATTTGTGATGGAAAGGGACCTCGTCCCAGTTAATTGTAGTCGAAAGTTGAAAGTTATGGAGTGTTGAAATGAAATAAATATGATCTTGTTCTCAGAATGAGTGACGCCCAACTTTAACTCATGATGCTATTAAAGTAGAACGTAAAAAAACCTTAAGTTACGTCGCATCACGAGTTTATTCGGGGTTATCCCCGAATAAAAATCAGTTTTTTATTTTTAGGACACTACCCATGTATAATTTCAACTTGTTGCCCTCCGAAGTTGATTAATGATGATATAGTGGGAATTTATTAAGAGTAAAAAAAGATCACAAGTGGTAGTTTCCAATACTCTTGAATTTTGAAGGTCTTTTGGATTTAAGATGTCGAGCAAAGTTCATGCATGTGTACAAGTATCTGGATGAAAAGAGTAAACGTTTATTTGTATTTTGAGAATACATTAAGTTTAGCAATTTTTTTGCGTAGCTTCTTCACACCAAAATAGTAATCCCCTTATAAATACTGCGTATAGGGAAAATCACTGCTCGAGATGAGATTTCGTGTTTGTTCGGTTCGAAAGCTTTATAAATAGTCCAACTTTGAAAACTTGGTGTAGTTTGTTCGCAGCTGTCATTGTGTCACATTAAGAAACCTTGTTATCAACTAAACTGACTTTGAGTTTTCAAAAACAATCCAAACGGGGGCCAGAGATTGAAAAGGTAAATCAATGTTTACTGCATGAAAAAACCTTTTAAAACGCTGTGAGAGCGTCATTCTAATTTTTCATTTATTTCCTGAATCTCAAGGAAAAGGAGAGCATTTCTAAAATTTGCTACTTGGCCAAGCAATGAATGCAAAAAAATGCATCACTTTCCATTTTTGTTGAAAATTGTAGTTGCTTGTAGTTGGAATGTGAGGTTAGGGCACGGATGACTGATTAACTTGACCTGTTCAATTAAAAGAGATTACGTTGTTGGCTTCCTATTTATCATCCTTGTCAATTGAACACACACCTAACAAACAAAACATTAATCACATAATACTTTATTTACAATATATCCATTGTTGTTGTTTGTACAACGGATACGTGATAAGGTACATTTAATTTCATAATGTTTAGCTACAATTTAGAATCAAATTGACTGCACATGAAGTTTGAGGTTTAACGAAGAGTAACTGCATTTCCTGAAATTTCCTTTGATTTTATAAAAATTATTAGGGAACATGAGACCCCACTTGACGGATTTAACAAATACTGATGGGAATGGTTCAGAAGAGGAAACCACAACCTCATCTGAAGCATATCATCAAGCAATGATGTGTACAAGACAAGCAGGGAAGGCAATCATTCGTGTTGTTGGAAGATGCAATGATGCCAAAGAGAATGAGAATTTGGGTAAGTTCGGAAATAATGAGAAATTAGTGTTATGATTTATTATTCTAGATTTGTCGGATTGTCAACTAATGCAACTTCCCGACGCTATATTTCTTTTGATGCGGGATATCAACCTCAAAAGCTGTGATTTATCCTACAATGTTATCACAAAAATCCCATCAAAACTTGGACAAAAGTTTTCTTGCATCAGGAGTAAGTCCTACAAACATTCATACATTTTTCTCTATGTAGTTGCTACGTCTTATTCTCAGTTTACTGGCAACCTGCCCGTTATTCCTTTATATTTACGTATTAACAGTAAGACAAAAATAACCCGGACTTTCCCCGTCTTCGTCACCTTTAGACGTTTTTAGAAAGAATAACAAATCCATTCAATGACCATGACAAGTGGGTTGATGTCCTTGTATAACACTTTTTTAATGCGATCTATCTCAAATCACATATTGGGGCAACAACTATTAATTAATAATCAAAATATTTGTTCAAACTACAATGACAATTGAGTAGTTTAAAATAAGGGAACAAAATGTTTTCAACAACGTATTCTAATTACATCCCTAATGAAATGTAACTCTGAGTAATGTACCCCGAACTTGTATTTTTTTTCAGAACTGAACCTTTCTCACAATCGGATGAGTAAATTACCCGAAGAGCTTTTACATCTTAGTCAGCTATCCATCCTCAATATTTCTCACAATGCTTTCCTTGAGCTACCCAGGATTGTTTATGAGATGGGGAAATTGGAGCATTTGAATGCTGAAAAGAACTTTATTGCAGGTACAGTACCAACATTGTTGTTGCCCACATTCCCCTCATTCTTTCCCTCATTTGTTTATAGACATTGATGGGGAGCGTCTAAAACGGAGGATATCCTTGAAATTCATAAACCTCAAGGAAAACCCTTTAAGTCCAGGAACGGAGGAGTTATTATCCTCCATAACCTCTGTAACTGTACAGTTTACCCCCAAAGTTGAACAAGAATGGGAGAAATACTAATCAACTATATAGCTTGGGAATTTTAATCATAACCTTATGTATCATTTTCTTACTCATTTTTAACATTAACGCAAAAAACCAAACCGTCCGAACGTTCTAGTCTGTACTCTAGTTTTTTGACTTTGAGAAATCTTTGAGATTTCCGTGATAATCTTTTGTTTTTGTAAAATCCACTGAGAGCTCCAATAAAGGGTTATCTTGAAATTGTTTTCCTTTGTAGCAACTCCCCCAAAATCCCAAAGGTTTCCAAACGCTTGGAAAACAAAGACAAAGATATTTTGAGACAAAGATATTCCAAGGGTTGGGGCAATGCAATAAATTTATTGGCGGTAAATTTACACTTTAGTTTTTTATTTCTTTTTGGATTCCCCATGTGAGCGTTGATATTGTGACGAAATATCGTGAGAAATGGCAAAGTATCTCATACAAATCATAGTTTTAGGGACACAAGCGGTGGGGAAAGCCTTTGCAAAGGCAGTTCGACAAGAGTACCAGGTAACTTGTAATTTAACGGGTTTTATCATTTTGTTGACGGATTCTTTGACATTAGGCTAGTCAAGCTGCAGCACAAGCAAGATACGGTAATAAAACCCAAGGAGGGGGTGGTGATAGTAAAACGGTGGCAGAAAATCTAAGGCTTGGAATGACCCTAGAAGAGGCAAGACAAATACTTAATATTACTCCACAGTCAAGTTTAGAAGAAATTCAAAAGAACTATGACCACTTGTTTAGCATTAATGATAAAAGCAAGGGTGGCTCATTTTATCTTCAGTCTAAATTTTATAGGGCTAAGGAGAGGCTAGATAAGGAAATTAATGTAAATTCTACTGAAGAGGTTAAAGAAAAGGAGAAAAGTCCCTAAACATTTTGATACGTAGTTCCAATAAATAAATTCATTTATTTTTAGGAGTTTAGAACATGCATGTACTAATTTATCGTACAATTCAACTATTAGTCCTTATTTAGGATTTCCTATGCAGACGACGACAAAGTGGTTAATTATCCATTAAATTGAGAAATTGCATTAAATTTCCACGAGTAAAAATATGATTCCCAGTCAGATCTTGTTTAAGCATAAAATGCCCACATAAATACTGCTGCCGTCATCAAAACTATGGCACTCCCATTTACAACTCTACAAAGACAATTAGGACAATTTAAATCTAAAGTTGTGAAGGCAATGGCAAACCTTTTCCAAAATACTTCCTCATCTAAGAATTTAGAGGCTGCAGCAGCATCTTCTTCAGGTGTGAGTTTAGGTCCTTGTTCCAACTCTTCTAGTGTTGCTTGTTTGGGATTAACTCCACAAATACAGTTCATCATTTTCATGCAAAGATTAATTTTCCTTGGATCCGCATCATGTGCGTTTGCTGTTCAAAATAGAGTTGTTATTACATTATGTAGAGACTTCAAACATTGGTCTTCACCAACCTGCAGCTTTGGAACAATTTAATTTCCTTTTTTTGTCATAGTCATCAATTGGCTCTCTGACTTGGTCGCTGTGCCTTGTCCAAAATGTTAGACGATACAACTGAAGAAATATTAATTTGTATCATTTGGACTTTACAAGTTTGTACCTTTTCTGGGGCAATGGGTGGGGTAAGAATGCTTATGACGTATGTAATTGTAAGAGTAACAATAAATATTAGACAGCCATAGTGTAGATAGTGAATATCATCAACGAACCACCTAATCCATTCTGGTCGATTGTCCATCACATCTTAATAACAAAAGACAAACCAAGTAACAAATGTATTATACATAACATGTAAAGTATATTTACTTGATCCACAAGTAGGAGCTTGGAATGTAAACTCCATTACAAATCTAAAGAGTCCTAGCACCAGGCCCGTCATAAGCCCCCAAAATGCTCCCTATAGTTCATTAAACGCTTTTAGAATTCAATCATAATCATAAACATACAATCCCAATCTCTATGCATAACAACATTAAGAAGAAAGTAGAAAGAGAAAGCACTTTACTCTTAACAAATCCAAGCTAACCCAACTGCATTATTATAATATTACGTAAAAAAAACATAATTCAAAGATGCTTAAAAGAAACATGGTGAAATTGCAAAAATCTTGACATTCCCAATTTCCTTTGGCTTTTTTTGGCTCCTACGTATCTTATTTGCATGCCTTTTACATGCAGGCAACGTGTGATTATGTAATGGTAGCCAAGTACTGCAATAAATTTTCTCTATTCTAAATGAGGCCTTCTGCATTCTACATTTTACAATGATGGAAAGTTTGCAGCCAATTAATTAGCATTGTATTGTTTCTTGTCTAAAATATAATTGCAATTAGTTATTGTGAGTTGGACACAAGGGGATTTGGAACGTAGGTGTTTGTAATGTGAGTAATAGGAGATGTACTAATATTCTCCAAGAACTATTTGTTTTGGGTTAAATATTTGAAGTAAATGTAATGCTATTTCATTTAGCCAGAATGTGGGGGATAATGTTTAGGAGAAAAAACCCTCTTTCCGCCTGATTGAAGATGAGTTTGACGTTATTTGAAAAGTAGTTTGATTGAGTATGTTTATTTATGATTAAATATGAATTATTATAAGGGAAAAGATGGGAGAAAGGGATTGAAAGCACTTGATGTGATGGTAGACATGAAATTGAATTCCAGAACAATTTCCACTATATCTATGTAACCCCATAATGAGGATAACTGGATGTTTGCCCTTTTTTAGAAAATGAATCCTTTTAGCTCTGAAATGAAGGTCATTTTGTAGATTTTAAAATCAAAAGGGCGTTGAATGTGGAGTGACATGTCAATTCCCTTTCATTCCCTGTTCATTGTGCAAACTTAATGAAAAAGTGAGATTGTGAAAGGAAAAGAAAGCAAACAACCTAGGGCATGCAAGTGCAAAAAAGTATTAAGTTGTCCATGGGACTAAACCTGTTCGTTGACTCTTGGAATAAAGATCCCAGTGAAAAAGATAGCACACACTGGTGGAGATAAGTAGGACGTTATACTTTGTATGTACTTGAACAGTTGAGATTCCCTGTAGGCCAGAATGATGGGTATCCAAATGATGCTGATTACCACAAGAACAAGTACAAAGAGTCTTAAGAGTAAACCCCACAAGCAGCGGAAAATGTAGAGAAAGAAATTAAATTAGTTGATGTTGAGCTTGTCCCTTGAGATAAGTACAAATGTAAAAGCATGATAAGCGCAAAACGTGTAGAAAAAAAGCAATGACTGATTGTGTTGAGTACCGCTTCATTAGTTCTGGGAAGAAATAGGGCGAGTATGAACACGGCAGTAACGGGTGGAGAAAGGAAGTTGGACACTTGTTGAATATACACAAACAATTGAGAGGCCTTGAGCTCCTTTAGGACGGGGACCCAAGCAATGGATATTGCCAATAAAACCAAAACGCTCGTTCTTCACCAAAAAAAATCATATTGAAAATCAAAATAAAACGTTTCAAGGACAACACAAAGTGTCATTAGTTGAGTAGCTCTGATGTAAACATTGTTGTAATTGTCTCAAGTATTGACTCACCTGCCCACCACGAGTAGCTCGGTATCCGAAGGATTCCTTCTCAACCTTGTCCAAATGTCGATGGTAAAAATGGTAGAGCTTGAGTTGAAAATGGAGGTTAGAGAGGACATAAGGGCGGCCATCATTACAGCCAACATCATCCCAGATAATCCTTTAATGAAGGATAAATCAACAGTAGGTCGCTGTTTTTTGGGGAATATGTGTGAAACACTTACCCACTGGCATGAGTTTAATAACCAATTCAGCATAAGCAATGTTTGTGCATCCACTTGTTGAGCCACAGACAGCTTTACAAATGTCAGGATCTGCACAAGCTACTCGATCCGTGTACAAAACCCGGGCAGCCATCCCAGGGAATACAAGGAGATACAAGGGAAGGAGTTTTAAAACACCGGCAAGAAGACAGCCAGCTTTAGCATTCACCATGTTTTTTGAGGCTAGTACTCGTTGCACAATAACCTAAAAAAGTGGGGTTTTTTATACCCTACCCTCATTCCATATAATGTAGTTGTATAATTAACTGATGGGAATACCTGGTCTGAACACCAGTACCAAATTGAGGAGATGGTCATCCCAAAAATAACACCCGTCCATGGAAGATCACTCTCTCCAGGTTTGATGGAGCGAAACAAATTCCTAAGAAATGAAATGTTTCAAGTAATTGAGAAGGAGGCTTTGATTGACTTACATAGCATCCCGTGGTACAGCCCCACAGCTACGGTTACCGTTATATACATCATAAACTTTGTCTGATGGTTCGGATGCATCGGACATGTACTTTTTTATCAACTCATTATATCCTCCCACAGCATTGAAGGCTATGAAAATATTGTAATGTTAGCTAGACAAGTAAGGAAATTGAGTAGCAAATCTTAATCAAGTTAATTCATCTTAAGCAAATTATAATTTCTATTGGATTTTATATTTAGTTTGTACTAATAATAAAAGTCTCGCCAGATTTTGAATCATTGAGATTCATATATCAAGTGCTCAACGTCCACCACTTACATAAAATCATGAGAATCATTGCTCCAAACACCTGCGCATAAAAACAATAAAGACTTAAACATAGCATGAGTTATAGTAACCATCAGTATCGTCTGTACAAAATCCGTCCAAATAACCTTTCAAACAAGAGGATGAAATTAAGTATGTACATGTACAATAGCTTTAAAATGCTATTCCTATTACCGCTGTTAGTCCTCCAGCGATAGTAAATAATGCTGCTATAGCCAATAAAATGAGAATGGAGATGTAAAGTCCTGTCAACAAAGAAAATGAAGCATTCATTACAATTGACTCCTTTCAATCTGGGTTAGCATTAAAATCCATTAAAAAAAGTCATAATAAAGAATTACCTTCATCTCCTGAAAAGCCAAGGGCAAGTTGGATGAATAAAGCCCCAGCATATAGATCAGCCTATTAAAAAAATGCAATAAAGCTCTAAACATATTCTCGTGAAATGCTTGAAAAATATTTGAATGATTGCTAGTGGAAAAAAACAAATTGGATTAACTTGTCCCGAGAATTTCATTTTCATATCATTACAGAATGTAAGACTTACAGAGATCTTTGTAAAGACGTACAAGATGAGAGCAAGAACTGCAAGATATACTCGAATCCTTTGCCCTCCAAATCTTAATCTTAAGTATTCCGGCATTGTATAAACTCCAGCGGCCATGTAAACTGGGACAAATATCCATCCAAGAATCATTATGACGAATATTGCCTGGAATTTATGGACAAATAATAGTTTAAGAAGTGAAGCACGTCATTATTGCAAATGCACAGTTATTATTAAACCTAAAAATCAAAAATTGAATTGATAATGTAAACATCAATGGCATCCTATCCATTCATCATTAAAACTTGTACATCAACTTACATTGAGTTCAAAGGATGCAATCCCAATTCCAGATGCAGCCCCTGACCCAGCCAATCCAATAAAATGACCACTTCCAATATTGGATGCGAATAATGACGCACCAACTGGAAGCCAGTGCATGCTACGTGATGCTAAAAAATATCCTTTGATGCTGGATCGTTTGCTTCTGTATGATGACTATAAATAGACAAATAAATATTAGCATAACAATATTTCACAGGTACATAGTTTTAAAAAAACAATTCATTTGAAATTTAAATGCCTAAAATATGCAAACATTGAGTATTGGTTGATTTCCAAGAATCCCGATGTCAGCCTGTCGTTTTTTTTAAATTGACGGTAGGAGATAATAACAAAAGAATAAAAGTACAAATCACGATGTGTACTCATTTCTATTTTATTAAAATTCATGTACATTGTCGACATTGGTTTTTGATGACTTGGATGAGGTGCATGTAATTTTAGGAATTTTATGAATTACAATACGTCATGGAAAATGGTTAAAAAATTAATTCAACTTTGATAAGACTCTATCAGATGGAATTCATTATCACATAAACTTGCATGATAATTGCAATCCATCATTGGTTTGTAGGATTAATCCTGTCGACTGCTATACATTCCGCTTTCCCTTTAAATAAATACTATAAGATACTTGAATAAGATCATTTTAATCTCATTGTTCCATTTTACTTTCATTCATGCCATTTTAAAATTAAATTAAATTACAATATATAATTTAACTCCAAAGCAGTATCCCGACTATTCCGGCATCCTTGAATTTTGACACCTGTCATCCATTCTAATATTAAAGTTAACTTTGTACTCGTGAGTTAGAAACTATTAATGCTGGAAACAGGGTTCTTATTTAATTAGCTTAAAGTTGTTTCTCCATTTATCATTGTCAATGCATTTGTTTACTTGTGTAGGAGGTTTTGGGACAAATTCTACAAGTTCATGCATATTCAATCACGCTCTATCATGACAAACATTCAAGACTAATGAGAACAACAAATACACAAAAATGTAAAACAATAATTAACTTACATAGAGTCCTACACCAAGTACGAAAATAAAGTAGACTGCAATGACCAGAAAATCCAACCAGTTAAGATCACCTTCCATTTTTTTCAATTTCAACTTGTCGCAAAGAAAGTGTCTCAGCTTTACACAAATATCAGATCTCTTATCCTACACAAAGCAAATTATGGCTTTTATAACTATAAATTATCACAAGAGCACATCTACTGTAATTAATGTACGTCAACAAATCTATCTCTTTGTAATTTTAGAGCAAAGATTTGTTTCTTTTGAGAGTATTAAACAACTAAACTTGTACAACCAGTCCAAATGGAGTAGTATTTTTTTACAAATTTGTAACCAATGTGTGTATCAATTTCCCATCCTTTTGTCTACGTCTTCTTAGCCTGTATTCAGATCAGTTGGTCTTAAGGAGAAACTGCAAAATGTTTCGAGAGATGAAACGTGCAGAAATTTGATTTACTGTGTGTAATATGTTGATATGCAAATTCCTATATCATCCGCAATTGATGATAAAGGATGATGTGAATTGAGATGATGAATGGAAGGTAGGTGAGTACAGAATGATGGAAATGAGCACAATTTGTGCTCTTTTATATCTGCAAATGCTGGACAATTCTGGTTTAAACAAGGGTTTGGCAAATAACAATGAATACTTTTATTACGAACAGAAACAATGGACAAAATTTGGATAATATATAACTGTAAATCTAAGAAAAAATTGTAACTTGTTACATTGTTAATCAAAACTGGGTGGAATAGTTTTGTGTAAAAAAAAATCAAAAGTAAACTAGAAATTAGTTAAAGCTGTGAATTTGTAAGGATCAATAGCACACACACACACATTTAAAATATACAACGAAGGAGATTAATAAAAATTCTTAAGTCTTTCCGTTTTGTTCCGTTGCACAATTAATTTGTAATACGTAATTAATACATCATTTTAATACTTACTATTTGCTGCCTTTAGTAATTTCTTCGTATGAGATTCTACATTGCATATAGCAGCAATTAACATAAAACGATCACATAAAGTAGCACTACTTAAAATGAAACATTAAAAAGTATTAGAGACATAAAAAACTGAAGAGTAAAATATTAATTAATTTTGAAAGATGATTAAAATTGATTTGAAATCATGTTAAGTAATTGAAAATAGTACACTTTGCAAATAAATGCATTATTTGTGTACTCAGATCTCAGTTCACTGCTTTCGTCAAAATGTATAAAGTTTTAAGATTGTACCGACAGAGATATCACACGGAGGACCCCTAAAAAACGTGACATATGTACATGTCATGGGAAATCTACTATTTCTTTAATTTCATTAGTAAAAACTACGTCATCGTCATCAATGATTTTGCTTTTGATCTTTAAAAACTTAGATTCGAAAAGAATCTGATTTTGAATCAATATGCTTCAGTCGAAGGTAGACATCAGTGCCAATTCCTTGTAATGATTGGATAGTTAGTCCGCCTCCTAAACATATAATTAAAATATGTAGTGCGAGATAAAAATGAAATGGAACGAAAACCATGAAGCATATGATGATATGAACCAAACATATATTATTTACCAAGATAGTCGGCGTAGGCACGAGACGTTGGAAGACCGAAACCGTATCCATGCATAGGTCCTGTTTCAATATTTTTTGTAAGTCAACACAAATAAATTGATATAATATATATGAATATCCAACCAGAAGTAGTACTATTGGCGACCTCCAGCATGTTGTTGAAAAGGCCATTCTCCATCCCATGTTCAGTGGAAATTTCAGCCGTGCTAAAACTATACTGCATAATTTTTGGCATAAGTTGATGGGATATTCCGCCTCCTCGATCAGACATCCTAGAATGTAATCAAGTAGAATTTAACGAGCTTCCTTTTTTTATGTATTGTACCTGATTATAAAATCTACGTCATTGTTTGCAATCGTAATTTGAACAGGAGGAAGATCATTTTCACTCACATTTACATGTGCTTCTAAAGTGGCTCTTACAGCGTTCTTCAAAAGTTCCGGAATCATGTAGTCAAGTGGGAGTTGAATGTAGGGAAACGTAGCGTTAATATGCCCTGATAATTTAATTCGTGGGGCTTTTCCATACTTGTTTTGAGCCAGTCTAATCACAAAATCCGCCCATCTTTCAATAACTTCTTGGAGTCGGAGGTGTAGATTTATTATACCAACATGGTTTGGCTGTATCATATAAAGCACGTTAATAGCACACGTAACCCATTAACCTAGATCATGAAACTGACCTTGTTCTCACTCAAAGACAAATGATGTGTGGCAAGCATTCGAATTCCTAATCTTGATGTCAAAGTTCGATCCAAAAATAATCTAACCAAATCTTCCTGTTGCTGGAAAAAAATTAAAAATAAAAATAAAAATAAAAATAAAAATAAAAAACAAAATCAAATTATTGTTAGGTTCCACATCCGTGTACAATATATTAACTGACATACAGGCAAATGTTTTCTGCAAGCTTTAAAGCCTTCAGCTAGTTGAGTGACCACTTGAGAAAAATCCTCCAGTAAACTTTTAAGTATTTCAGTAAAAGCCGCCTCATCTTTCATGTCTTGAATTGCAGGAAAATCGTTTAAGATGTGGAATGCTCGGATGTACATCTCATGCTGCAATAATCATTTATAATGAATAATATAACTATTTTGTAACAACAAGAGGCGTAAACAAAAGACATAAAATAAATACATCAACTCTGGAAATTACTCTTTAAATGCTACCATATTCTATAAATCGTTTAGTTTGTTGCAAGAAATTGGCAGTGTTTCTCAACCTGCATGGCTACATAGCTTAATTCGAGCCTCACATTCCTCACTCTCCGAAATATTGAACTTTTTGATCTTTGGACCCGAGCACACATCGTCGTTTCCGTCTCTCAAATTCAGACTTTGCCCAAAAACATTATTATTACATGCGTCAAATGAAGCGAATTGGCAAAATTTCCTCAAATTTCAAACCCCATTCATAAATCACGTGTCCAGGTTGACTTACCACTGAGAGAATTATAGGATTACATCCAACAATGAATGGTAATTTTCGAAATCCGGCAATCCTATGTGCAATCCTTACCGGAAGTTCTTTATGCAGGTATTGTGCACTCTTCTGCAAACATCCATAATTTAGTTTAATTTCATAACTACACATTGGGTTAAAGTCCATACCAAAATATGACTGTGATCATTACTTCGTCCAGCATACATTATAGTACTCACTGTCAATCGAACGGAGGGCTGCAAAAAAAAAAGTTGAAATTATGTACAAGTCTTGAATTTCATGGAATTTCAATGTCACTATAATTGAACCATCTCTGTACATATTATAATAATATAATCTCTAATAATCCATCTTAATCTACAAATATAAAGTTCTTTCATGCTGTAGCATTAATGTTTAATTATAGAAAACATGAGATATGCTTGATCATAAATCCTTTTGTTATCTTAACCTCTTGATTCTAATATCATTGTATTTAACATGTTCTTCAAGTCTACTCCTTTGTATTGTTAGCCTTTGTTTGTACATAATCCATTGTCCACGTGAACAATGTGTGGTTGTGCTATGTGTTCCCTACTCTCTCTAGATGTACAACATATGAGGGTGAATGCCTTTTATGGACATCCCGGGTTTCGGATCAATACCAAATATGTAGGGCAGCTAAGATAACCAACAATTTAAACTTACATTTGCAGCCGCAGTATCAATGGCACTTTGATTATAATATGAAGTAACGGTTTGAGACCTTTCCCTACTATTTGTCGAATCATTTGAAAAGTCCAGCCTATTCCTATTTGGTCTAGAAGATGATGAATATGAGGCAATCCTTCCCAGGAATTTTGTCCCATCTTTTAAATTCCCTTGAAGTCCCTTCTTTGTCAAAAGTGCAAAGGACATTTTTTAGCTTCCACAACCACAGGGCCCTCCTGATAAGTCAACCTTCAATAAAATCTTCTTCATCCGAATACAAAAACTGAAATACAATGGAAATGTTTTTTATAAACAAGTTCAAAGTCCAACTTTCCACTCACTTTCCATTTCACTTAAATATTTTGTATGAAGGCTTACCTATGCCGTGGAGTTTTGCAACTTATATAAGTGGATTAAATAATCCTTCTTCTAAAGAGAGATGTAATAATATCTCTTCTATATATGCTTAATCCTTGTAGTATTTTTTGTACAAAAAAAGTCAAGAGAAACTGGATTTGGATGCAAGTGAGTCCAACTCCACTACACAACTGAAGAGCCCCCAAACCCCAAACGCTATGCAAATCATTTTAATGATGAAAAACGTATGAAAACGCTTCAAACCTTATAAGGCAAAGGCTTTGCGGGGGTATGCGGAGGAAAAGAGGTGCTGGAAGGTGGAGGACGTCTTACTTTATTTTACAAATGGACAAAGTTTTATTTTCAGTAGTGAGACACAGCTCTGCAATGTTCCTCTTTGGCTGGATTTGTGATAAAGAAGGTTGGATTAAATCCCAACTCAATTATTTTAAAGATGGATTGAACAACGGCGGAATGAGAAATCGTTGGGAATGGGGAAGCAATGTAATAGCTTTTAAAGCCATAGGTGCAACGGACAAAGAGGGCAAATGTTCGATTATCTGTGAGAACAACACGTTTGGAAAAGTTATCTAGAACAAGGACCATAAGGATTAGTGTAAAATGATTAGGACAAAATGTAAGGAGAAGGATGTGCTTACTGAAAATAGAAGGATTTGTTCCATAGTCATAATTAGTGACGGTACAGGCCGCATATGGATTCCCATTGTTTTGGTTAAGGGAGCATTCTTGAGAAATGGAACGACCAAAACAGGTCATTGTTGTGTTTAAATCCCATTTCGTTTGAAGATCCATGTTTGCAAGGACTCCTAATGTTAAGGGCTCAATCCCAAGGCTGAAAAAAATGAATTATTATTATTTTAGTTCCAAAATCATTCTCAACAAGAAGTACATACCAGGCTTGGGCATTTTGCACCCAAAATTGTAGACTTCCAAAGTTAATGTAGAATTGAGGGATGTGGGTTATCTGAAGGATAATTTAAGGTTGTTGTTGGGCATGAGATGAAATATAATTTGGATTACCCATTCCAAGTCTAAATTTGAAGCAAGGGTTCCAGGGGGTGTGGTGCAAGTCCCTTCAAATGCAATATCTTTTGGTAGATTTCTACTTCCAACTATCCCATTAATCTCAAGGCAAAGGAATAAATAAAATCCAAAGGATTTCATTTTCTAAAAAGCATATGCAATCAGCTTCAAGAAGATGTTCAAATGTCACTCTTTTTATCAGCTTGGAAAGGCTACTGAGGTTGAGAAGGAAAAGGAGCTTTTATTTTTATACTTGTTAATTGTATTAATTAATTTAAACATAAAATTTAGGTTAGGTCCATCATCATCCAGTATAAGTATTTGATGACAAAGCAAATGGATGTACAAATGTGTCCTACTTTGTGGCCATAATTTTGAAGAATTCTTTTGGAGTCAGCAATATTTGTAAAGTATTTAGATCCATTCCAACTAATTATAAAAGAGCTGTTTAATCCTTGTTAGTAAAGAGGAAAGTTTTCAACAAAGCATGAGCATGCTGAAGGAATTTCAAAAACATCAGTAGTGGGTCGTTTGTTTGGATTATATGGATCCAAACAAATGAGTTTGACATAAGTGTAGCGTTGAACGCAATAAGATTTATAACAGGGTGGCATATATTCACACTTCTTTTTAGGGTATCTACAAACAAAGGGATAACTTAGGTATTTAAAATATTTGGACTTACTTGCAAGTCTCTATTCGAACGCTTTGAGGGAAAACATCAGTATTCAACACTGCTACCCAGTCCTAGAAAATATGTAAATATTTGTTGTATAAAAAAATATGAATATGAATATATTACTCCACGAAAATTCTTTGCCCACCCTGGTCGAACGTATGAAACGTCCGATTCACAAATAAAATGTCCCTTATGTCTGCAAAAAGAGAGATAACTTTTGTTTTTTATAATTTGGAATGTCCTCTCTGACCTATAGCTATGTGTAGCATTATCATGATTAATATAATCTCGAACAGAGTACTGATTCATTTCTTCATAAAGAGATGACAAGTAGCGTTCATAATGATTTGCAACTTGGGATACTTTGTCCCTAAAAGGGTAAGACTAATATAAGAACATTATATGTTTCAACAAACATATTTGTAAAATGTTGCATAAATTGAATCTTACATTGGATAATCTTTATCATATAAGCAGTAAGACTCCTCTCCATCTGCACAATTTGGTTTTTGTTTACCTCCCCAAGATGTTGAAGAAGGGCGATGGCTTTGTGTTGAACGTTCTCCTGGATATTCCTCAAAAGAGGATTGAGATTGGGGATGTCGTTCTCGTTCTATGAAATTATGATTGAAAATTTCTAACCTTTATATCCACAACTAACCTGAGCCACCCTTTTTGTAAACGATCACAATTCCAGGACTATTTCGTCCAGTTGGATCAATTGGATCCGGTTTTGCTGGACGGGAAGGGGATTGAGGGAAACGTTCTCCTCCATTGATCTGAACAAAAATAGTCACGAGCCCAAGCAGTACAACAAATTTATTGTTGATTCCAAACATCTCCTGGAATAGTGGACATTTTACGTCGGAACAAATTAGAAACGAAATTGTTTTTTGTTATTGGTCAGAGGCAACTATTATTTTCTCATTGTTAAAATCCTTTAATGGGATTTACCAAGGTAATTCAATTCAATTGAGCGTGATTTGACAACTGGAACCACCCAAAGCACCTCATTCACCTTCAGCTTGCAAGATGTGCAAAATCGTACATGCAAATTATTTTCCAGTACACTCTGGATGCGATGCATGTCCAAGTTTTTAAAAAAAAATCTTATATAAGCAAAGCCAACGTTTGGAAAATTCGGGTGTGCAGCCTGAAATAAAATGACAACATTTACCATGATTTCTAGAAGTGAAACAAGTTTGCAAGTTTGTTTGTTTTGTTGTAATAACTTTCCCAACTTTTCACTTGAGGATTGTTGCTGGAAAATAAATGTTTTGTTTTTGCAAAATCCAATCCTCTTCACTCTCAACCTTTTGTGATGAAGACAAAGAAAACACTGATGGAGTGACCATTAAACGCAAAAGCCTTTTTTACCTTTGCAGTCGTCCAACTAAACACAATGTTAGAGGGGTTTGAGAAAATCAACCATGCAGGAACAAAGGAACAATATTATTATCTTCACGACATCCCAACATCCTCCAGTTCATTCTAGTTGCTAAAAAAAGAGGTAAAAAGAGGAACTCCAAAAGAACCTTGTCCTTTACCACACTCACATGACATGTTATTAAAAATTGAAGAGAAAAGTCATTTTGAGGGATGACATAACAAAAGGTTTACCTAATCCTTGGATTTGAAGTCAATTGGAGTATTGTTTATTTTGAACATGGGATGACCCTGGGAGTTGAGAATTTGCTTACATGTGTCACAAGTCATTGCAATTAGTTACCAATTTGTATGTTTCTTATACTTTTGTGGATTTTTGAGATACAACAGAGCATAGTTGACCCTAATATCCATTCCTTGTTATGAAGGCCTGTGACTTCATGCAAGTAATTGGGGATTGTTTGTTATTTGTTATTTGTTATTAAATGCAGTAATTAAAATCCCAGCTCAACCAACTGTAATATTCAATGTTAATTGAAAATAAATTTTACGTGAGAAAATATACTCTTTGGTAGTGACATAATGTTTTGTAGGGATATTATTTCCATCAACAGTTAATGATTTATTCATGATGTTTGATCTTATAATTTTATTTGTCTTTTAGAATTTATAAATATTCACTATCATTAGTTGGAAAATACGTAGAGCTACTACTAACGATGAACTTGTAATTTCTATCCCGCATCTTTTACTTTTCCGCACGCAAACAAACCTCTGCTCAGACGAAGATATGCGGACAGATTTTGATTTGCTATTATCACAATTGTTGAAAGTTACAGAAGTAAACATAAAAAAATGCATTGCGAAAAATATATTGACTATATCAAATCAATGGCACAGGGGTTATTTAACAATAGTGAGTCGCACTGCCTTGAAATGATTATTTTTTCGTTGGTAAATGCAATTAATTTTTAAATTTAAGGAAATTACATAATTCTAGACAATGAGAACTTTGGTATAAAATGATTGTTCCTGATATAACATCTAATTACTTGAAATTTTTAAAAATATCCTTATGTTTACAACAATTTCAATCCCTTATAATCAATTTGGTCATTCATAATCTTATACATTAGCAATAAAATCATGAACATTAAATCTCGCAAGGCTTCATCATCATTTATCGTTTTAAACTGCACTAAAATTTTACATTCCTTTAAAGAAATGAGTGTAACAAATAATCTTGCTTAGGACGACCAAGTATTGATTAAGAACTAGCATTTGCTACAACAGCAGCCTCCATGAAAACTTGGATAACATGACCATTTGGAATCGAGAGATTTGAAATTTTAGTTCTGTCCTCCAATAATTTCCCCCCGTAAAACCAACGTTGGCGAGCATTTTCAATTTCCACCAAAGCAGCCAACTTTGACTTTGAAGTAGCTACCGTTTGACATAGATGTACAGGGAGGTCCAGATCTTTTCCAGTAGTTGAAAGACGAACTTTCAAAATATGATTTTCATTTCCTACCATCATTTCCTCGGAAGGAATAGCTACAAAAAGAATACTAATGAAATACCTTCGAGTCCACAAAGATTTACAAAAATTACCAGCATCAGTTGATCCCCCATCTCCTTCAATTAGAAGATTAACAGGTAAGCTAAGACAGTACAAAGGGACTCTATATCTATTTCCAAGCTCATCATAAGATTCCGTTAAATTCCCTGTTGAACAACTGCATAATCCGAAAAACCTTATGAATTGATGGTTGTACTTACCGTATGGAATATAGACGTTAGCAGTGTCCAATATTGCTTGCGCCATAATAAAATCCGAACCATGATGAGCACTGTAACTCCAATTTTAAATAAATAAGAAGATCCCTTTTTTAATAACATGATATTCCTTACTTAACAGCAGCCCTTATAGCATCCCAAATCTCTTTCCTTCCACTAAAAACGGGTGCAGTCTCCCAAAACTCGTCCCTTTTGCTGTTTAGCTGCCCCATCGTGATTGGCATTTCGGATGACCATCTTATCGAATTTTTCCGCAAGGGTTGTGTTTTCACTGGAAAAACGGTAAGACATTATTATTTCATTTTCCCTTTCCAATAAATGGATGACTTACTACAGGCCCTTCGTTCCCCTTCAGTATCTGCCCTTTGGGGCCTTGATGCTAGTCCTCTAAATCTTGAATAACATTGACCCATTCTTTTTAAACACCTTTTCCAGCTGATTTACTTTTAATCTTTGAATTCCACCCGGTTGCACATTTTTATTTATTTATTTATAAATTATTAGTCCCCAAAATAAAGGGACTGGATCATAGTTTCCATCCTCACCCAAGGTGGCTTGTCCTTAATGTTATCAATAACTCCCTCACACTCACATTCTTGGAAACAATAACAATGTTTTGTTTGTTTTTAATGAAATATAAAAATGGATGGGTTTGGTTTCATGATACAAAAAAATAAATGATATTATTATTATATTACACCATATTCAAAGTTGCTCTACTTTCATTTTTAGAATGAAAGATGGTTGAAAAGTTGGGGCTTGTTGGGATGATTTTGTAGGATGAATGTGTATGCTTAGTCTTGAGACTAATAATAATGTAGTGTTGATAATATTAAGATATCCATCACTAAATATATTTGATTCATTCATCTTGAATCTTTAATTGTTTCTTGAATTATATTGGGAAATTTGATACAACTCGTGTTGTCTTTGTCCGTTATGAATTTATGATAAGTGGAAGTAGTAGTGTCATTTTGTTTTTTTTAAAATGCTAATAAGGATCCATTTAAAAGGTAAAGGTAAAGAACATCACGATACAGATACATGAAGATGTCATCAATCCATGAGAAAGTGAGATTCCATTCATTTATGATGTGAGAGATGATTCCTTACACATTTAGGAATCCAAGAAAAGGTTATCTATAAAAAAGCTCAAAAGATTGAGCTACAAAAGATATTCAACAATGATTGACTAAAAACATTGTCCTCTCAGGGGTAGCTCAAAACCTTTGAAGTTGAGGCCCATGAGTGGATTTTACAATTGACATCCCCTGTATTAATTGTGTTGACTTTCCCTTGTTTTTTTTATGATCTCTCTGCTTAGCCCCCTCTCAATACTTTAAATATTCATTGATCTCATCAATCCATTTGCTAATCTAATCACCTATTTTTCTATAATTCCTTGGACATCTTGGGTTGTTGATGGTTTTCTGCATACTCTTTTGCTGCTACTGGCTTTTGTGGGGTTTTTTGTTGTTTGGGAGAATCATTGCTTGAGGGCTCTTTTTTGTATTATTTTATGCTTATGGGATACAGGTCTTTGCAGCCGTCCATTCCAATAATGGTTTAATTTCTTCACCCCTCTCTTCAACCTACCATTTATATCTAACTACTACACAGCCAGTGTGGATTTATACTCCAAACAACTCAGTTCAAATTGTTTTTAATCATCATTCAAAAAGGGGTTTTAAACAGCCCTTCATGAGAACACCTTAAAAAACAAGTGGACACGTGTCCATTCCAGTGGTACTAAATTGTTTTTTGTTTTTGTATCAAGTCACAAGAAGTTGAGGGATCACCGGCTTGGACACTTTGAAAAGTAAGGGCAAATATTTTCATGGATTTCCTTAAAATACAGTGGGTCAGGGTCTTGCATGGGATGTTGGGATCACCTTCTTGTATTTTGAATTCGTGGGAATTCTAGAAATATTAGGTCTCAATTATTCAAGTAATTTGAGGTTATTCATGATGATTTGTGTAAATTAAGGGTTATCCAATGTTTATCATTGATTGGGAGTTAATCAAGGTGAGGAGTCCATGTCTTCAATTGATTCAAGATTAATTCAACGTTAAGGTTGGTTAGGTTAGGAGGGGTTAAGGGGGAATGGGTTAAATTTGTTTTAAACTTTAGAGATTTAAAATAGTAAAAGATTGAGGAATTGAATCCACAAAGGCAGACCAGTTATTCTTCATTTTTTACTAAAGAGTCATCATTTTGGAATTCTATGTTTCACTAAATCTCTGATTCCCTTCCCTAGAATTGATTAGATAGGGATGTAAAAATCCAGAGATATTTCATTTGTACTAGAAATTAATCCCAAACGCCTAGCTTTAAACAATGCAATTGTGTATTTAATGAGAGGAGTACATGAATCTGGATGCAGCAGCAGCAGCAGATCTTTATAGTTCTGCTGAAAGCACCCTAACCTCAACCACTAATAAATCCTTCAATTCTCAAGCTGACATCATTCCTCCTAAAAATATTGATGTGCTATCAAAATTACAGCCAAGGTTGGACCTGGTTTTCCAACCCTTTAAAAATTAAAAGGGCAATGAAACTGCAACAAGTGTGGAACACCATTAAAAAATCCACATGTTGTGTAAACGTCATGCAAACTGCATTTTAAATCAAAAGATAATGGAATGGAAATGGGATTTTTTTAGGATGTCAAGTATTGATCACTTTCTCTCTTATCATTGTTATCATATTACAGTTTGCAACTCTATATAGTCATCACTCCCACTCACAATTAACTTATAACACACCATTTCCTTTTGGATAATGAATTATTGAGTCATTGCAGAGAGTCCAGAGGATAAATCCCTTGTTAGCAAAGCAATGAATAATGTAATTCCGCTTTTTGGGTCAATATCAAATAATTTATGTATTTATCATTTTGTAATCTTTATTATTTCAGGTTGTGCAAAAAATAAAGTGATTGGGTGTTTGCGGTGGTTGGAACAATGAGAATATGTCTCTGGGAATCTCAGGAAGAATCTCGTCTTTTTGATCCACTACTATAATTCTTGGAAACAAAGGATACAAAGGGATGGATTAATTGTGTGAAAAAAAGTGACAAAAAAGTGCCCGTGCTAAACTATTTTAACTTGAGTAGTCCATAAAATTTAAAGCTGGAGCGTGCATCCAGTGTCCCGAGTCTAATGGGGTTGAAACCCCTTGAATTTAAGGATTGTCTTACTGACAGTCCTTATTTCAGAGAGAATCTTCACGCCCATGAAAAGGAATTGGATAGAACAAGTTCACAAATTAAAGTCCTTGTCAAAGATGTCAAAGAGATCCTCAATGCGGCAAGATGTAAGTTGCTGGAAAACTTTCACATAAATCACAGATTTATTTCTATCATATTTTACTATTTGGAAATTACAATTGAAGGTTGAACTTGAAGTGTAAAACATTCCTTAACTAATTACAACAGAGCATGTTTATTAGATCCAGTATCCAACCCTTGTTCAATTAAGGTTTTTATACTTTTTACCTTACGTACAAATTAATTAGTGAGTGTTTGTAGCTGATTTGTGAAAAATACCTTCAACTTGGGCAAAGTTGCGAGCAATATGCAATTTTTAATCCTGAGATTCAATGATCCTTTTCCATTGTTGTATTTACCTTTATATTTTAATAGAGATAATCCTAGGCTTTAATCCTTGTTTACACAAAGATACATATGACTTCTTTTAAGTCAGCATCGTCCATTGTCCAGAATTCCAGAATTGGTGTAGAATGTTTTTTATTTAAATTGTGAGTACATGTAAGCGTGACTTTTGTACAGTGTACACAGATTTAGGGTGAACCTCTCGTATTTCCTGTAATCAATTAGGTTTATCTCAAGTCGTCGATAAATGTTTGTGTACGTATGTATATGCTACAGGATGATTTTCTTACAATCCTGAACATCTCATGTCTTCAGCTCTATTTATGTGAGATGTAAAAGGGATGATTGAATTCTTTGTAGTTACGGGGAGAGTGTAATTTACAAAACCTTGATAGAACATGACCATTTATAAATTGATTAGACTTGATGACTTGTCCCATCTCCTTAAAAGCTTAGAAATTTAATTTATTGTCATAAATTCTCCAATCCTTTATTCTGCTTATGTTATGGGTTTGGCCAAATTACAAAGACTAAATTCTTAGAGAATGTTTTCAGCTGCTACCATAGTTGATAAGATTAGTTGGAGAGAGGAATTTTCAATCTTAAACTTTCTCTACGTCCAGAAATTAAATGAGTTTTGTCAACAAAAACATTTTGTTTATGATTAATTGCTGTATAGGGTTGTGATACTGTCAGAGTTATGCTACACTCTCGTCATGTGTCAAATTGTTTTGTTTTCATTTTAAACCTTTATTTAGTGGCATGTAATTGATGAAATTTTAATATCGTTTAACCAAGTATTCAAAGAAACATGTTTGAATTGTTTGAGAAATATATGAATGCATGCATGGTAATAAATAGACAATTTAAAACCAGTTTAAAACAATGTGACTTAAGTGTTACAGGCGCCTATGAAATGTTTGAGCACATTTTATAAATTGTTTGTTACTGCAAACAAGGCTTAGCACACGAAAGGACAAATTTTTGGCAGAGCTGAAATTAAAGTTGAGTCAAAAAGTGGAATGAGAAATCAGTATTTTACATATTTTATTCATTCAGGTTGATGCTGTTTATGTTTAATGGTTAATTGTTTAAGATTAAAAGATCGAGGTCGAACTGCAAAGATTTATTTTGTTGTCCTAAGTTTTAGCAATCCTGTTTTGAGATTGTTGAGATTTTCCAACGTCCTCTGTAACATAAGTATACGCTGAAGGGATTGATTGTATAAGCAAGTTTTAAAGTAATATAATAATACTAAGTAATAGAATATAGGGGTGTAGGTATTTTTCTTCTGGTAGTTTAAAAACCACCCTTTCCTTCTCATCATAAGATGATGACTATTTAGTTTCTTTTATTGGCCTAAGGGAGAATTTTAGAGGAGCCGACAACGACCAAGAGGAGAGAAGACAACGTTTGTTGAAGAAGAAAGTTGATTGTATTCCATTCTACTTTTGCTTTACATCCAAAATATGTAGGGCATCAGTTCCTAAAAACCTAAATTACAAAGAGTATGCAAGAGGGGAAGGACAATTATCAAAAACACTGGTTCAAATGGAATGTACACTTTCAACACTACGCATTATTAAATAGCATTGAGCTGAATGGAACTCAAATTATAACCAAATTATTTGCGGCTTATAATAGACAGTCAGCAATTTTAGTTGTGGATATAAAAGTGATATGAAATATATGATTCGTTCTGAACGTTCTGAAAAATGTCTCGCTAAGGATTTTAGCCTCTAAAATATTAGGAATTTTTTGGGAATCCGTCCTTCTCCTAATCTTTCCTTTTGGAAAGATTTGGAATGGAAATATTTTTTGAAGGAATACTCATTCTTTGGAATTGTAACTTGACTCAAACCTTGTAATTGTATGGTGTACATATCTTCATGTATAAATTTATATTTATATACATCTGTACAGTAATCCTTTCTGGCACTGGCTCATTTGTTTACAAAGTGTAGAATCGTGTTTAAAATTAAAATGAAAGCAGTTTTTGTACTCTCTTCATTTGCTTCATTTGGTTACTCTCTGGATTCTGACAGCTTTAGTTTTCATTTATGATTGTTTATCTTTCTTAAGTTTGGGAGTCTCTCTTGAGACAACTTTGTACTCTAATTATTCATCTTTCTTGGATTTATATTTTTCCTCATTTTAAAGAAATTCATTTCTATTACAAAAGTCTTTAAAAGGGTACAAGTACATAGAACACAATTTAAGTTGATGGAACAAAAGTAGAAAAAAATACAAGCTTGTAGCCAACAAGGGTCGATTGCTATGCTATTCGTATTTGAAGAGAGATTTTATTATTTGTCAATCATGAATTGAATTTTGGATGGACGACCTTCTTTTCTTGAGGGCAAGGGTCTTAAGATGAAGATTGATGGGGATGCTGGATGAATAAGAATTTATTCCACAGGAATTTCATCAATATTGATTGATTAATTAAGCATTCTTTTATTTGTTGACCTTGAATTTAAAATGCCAGCCGTAAACAATTAATTTGTTGATAATTTTACAACTTATAGCGATCCCGAGGCTAAAGCCTTGTTTGTGTTTGAAACTGCAATGATATAAGAATTACTGTTTGAGGTGTGATTAGAATGAGAAGACGTGTTGAACAAAATCCTCATTTGACGATTGATTTTATTTCTGCAAATACTCCAAATACTAGATTCGACATGTAATAGGGAGAGAAGGTGTAAATCTATTCATAGCTTTTACGAGCTTTTGTGCCTAAACTGAGAAAGAAAAGTTTTACACTATTTACATTGTAAAGGATGGATGTTTGATGAGAATGTTATAATTTTTTGTTCCACCCCCCCCCCCCCAGTCCACCCTTGAGTACAGTGTCCATCCCATGTCATAATTCTATAAATACTTTGGCCTCTTCTAAAATCAAACTTTTTTCCGGGTAAACAAAGTGTTTGAAATGTCCAAAGTTGAGGTTTCTCAATCTTCTACATGTCTTCAAAAAATAATTTATATGCAAACCGTTTGTTTAGTTAATGTTTAAATTTAAATTTAAAATATGACGTGGCTTTTTGTACTGGTTCTGAATTTAATGAGGTTGTTCATTTCATATGTCTGTTTTTTTTGTATAAAAATGAATCTTTTTGCTGGGTTACTTAAGGCGTTAAGTTTGTTGGTTTGGTGTGGTTTTGCTGATTATAACGTTGTTGCAGATTTTCGTCGTAATGTTATTTAATGAGGGAAATTTATGTTCTTTATTACAGCAGCATTGAAATCTTGTCCTGTCATAACTTGTTAGTTTTTCTTTGCAACGGTAATAAATTATATTCTTGGACCAAATTGTTTGGACAGGTAGGCGTAATTCTATATTTGGTGGAATATGTGTAAGTTTGAAAATCATCCCAAATTGTTAGCGCGTGTGAATTTTGTACAAATTGTTGATGCATATCAATCAACGGTGTGTAGGGCATGTAAATTTTGCGTACAAGACATCCGTTAAACTTCCTTCCGTAAACTGTAATTTTGTGTGTAGAATAATCTAATGCAAAAGGTTATAGTATTTTTGTAATCCAGCCTCATTTTATATTAAGGGAAAATTTAGATACAATTTTATAATACTTTTACTGAGATGGGATGATTGACTGATCAAAATATTTGATAATATAGATACAACGGAAAGTTACGAATAATGAATTATAATTTTCAACAAGGTAATGAATCTCGATTGCAAAAAAGAATCCCATTGCACTTTCTGAATTTAATCTTTACTTGCTTCCTATTTTATTTCACTATAGACTTGGGATGTGATACTGATACACACATCCACACACAATATTATTCATGGCTTTAGGTAGATAAACGTTACCACGCAATTTAAAAGAAGGATTGGATTGCATAAAAAACTAAAACAGCTCGTAGTATTCATCATTTTCCATTGTCATTGTCAGTGAAATGCGGTGTAGCAAATGGGATATGATGACGGTATTTAAAAGCTAGTGACGTTTAATGTTATAGTGTTATGAAGGAGGTAACGGTAACAAACTTCCGTTGTAGAAAAATTTCCTCGATCGCATCAAAGAGTGAAATTTACTTTGCACTGTTTGTAAAGCGAAAATGATGTGTCAATAATATTTATTTCAAATAAGTCCTCCAAAGCAACTCTTTAATGCGTTTCTTTTTTATTGCAAACGTTTATGAGGAGATGGGAAACGGTTGGTTTGGTTTTTGCTACTGTATCATCTTGTATAACACTCTTTATTACTTTGGGACAAAAAAATTGAAAAATGCTTTCAATTTGATACTTTGTTCTCTCAAAACTCATTAAACTTGAAATAGGGTCAAAATTACACCACGATTCAACGATTGCGTAGGAATGGTATGATTTTTTTGGTAAACGTCACTCTGATTTATATTATGTTGGTTTGATCCAATACACTGCGGTTAGGATAAGGTCAAGTTAATGAGGCATTGCGATAAGGTTGCTCAGTTGATGTGATCTGGTTACCACGATGTGAAATTTAAGATGACAAATTGAAAATGATTTAAATGGATTTTACCTGATGGAAATCAAGACGTTTCCCTTTGTTTACAATGGAGCTAACTTTAATGAAATTTTTGCAACTCATCATCTTCCTCAAATTTCTGTAAATTTGTGCTAAATGAGATTTTCTTGGGATTTTATACAGTGCTCTCAAGAGCTCAAAGAGCTTTGGCCGACTCTTTGGAAAAATTCACATTTGAATGCATCGGGAGTAATCAAACGGACGATGAAATCGTGATTGCCAACTCTTTACGACAATTTGGGCTCCTAATCTCGGCTATTGAAGATGAACGTGATCGTATGGTAAGATAAATTGATGTTTTTCTTGGACATTTTTCAGCTTTATTGGAAAGCTCCGTTACAAGTACGTAGGGTTCGATTAATTTTTCCGGAAATAGAGTTGTTGGTTTTATTCAAGCAAAATCTACAGTCTCATGTTTCACTTTCCGTTGTTTACCTTATAATTTTTTTTATTTAACGATGGATTTGTCGACGTATTATTTACTGTTGTAAATAATCTTGGCCGTAACTTTACCTCTTTAATAGCTAAATACAATGCTATAAAGCCAGAAAAGTATTTATAAAAGGAACCCAGTTGTCAATAAAATCAAGTCGAACGCGGAGTTGAGGGAAAAAATCTAATTAAAAAAGTATATAAACGTTGTACAATTTGTAACGTTTACGTAATGCCCCGACAACGTTCAAGTTTGGAGATCGTGATGATACAACTCCATATTTAACTGTATTTGTTTTAACTTTCTTTTATCACAGCCAATTGAATTATTTTTCATAGGTTATTACATATATGTATTATATGATATATAATGAGGTGAGTAATCCTAATGATATTTAACTATCACATTACTCTTAAATAGATTTCAGATTCAATTATCCTCGACAACTATAGTAGAGCATATCATCTATAATCCTTCCTAATTAAAACTAAATACAAGGTTGCGGTTTTACACTACATTAAGTCGCATTTCGTGGCTTATGAAGTCAATCCATTTTATATTTCAAAATTCATGAAACAGTTTTTACTTTTGTTTTTAATTAACTAGTACAATGGGGAACAATAGGTTTGTTGTTTGATTCATTGAATCCTCAAATATGTTTACCATAACATATTTAATTTGTTCTTAAGGAAAATGCTGATTAGTTCAATATTTTTGCATGCCTTGTAAATCCTCAATGTATGTAGTGTAATATTATCCCTTTCACTTCAAGCTACTTTACAGCATTTGTTTTGATCTGGGCTAATGAAGCAAATTGTCTGAATAAAATGAGGCCAATCCACAATAGGTAGTTGCTTCTGGCTATTATTTATTATCCCAGAAATTATCCCCAGTTAATGGACAATTTACCCAAAAAGATTTTAACAAGATTTTTTTTTATTAATCACACCCATTTTGCACTATACATTGTTGTAGTAGGGAAAGGATTTTATAAAAATCCATTGATCATGAAATTCAGATACTTAAGCAAGTAAAGAGGAAGTTTGCCTCAATGACATGAGATGATCAAACATAATTTTTTGCACTTGATAATGAGAGGTTGAGACTAACATTAGAAAAAGTAGGGCAGGTGTATTAAGTATTTACTTGGAAGTACATAGTTATTAGGATTTTGTCTCACTCCATGTATAACCGTACTTTGTAGCCTCAAGAAATTAAGGAAAGTAATTGAGGAAAGAAAGTGTGACAAATTCTCTATTTAGCAAATTGTTCATCATGGGCGTAAATTACATTGCTTTGCATTCAGGATAATGCAGCTTGTGAACGTTGCGGAAAAAAATGAGTGATTAGGAATTAAAGTTTATATCAACACAAACATGAAATGTACATGATGAATGAGGCATTGTGATTTAGTTCTATATAATTTCAATCTACCAGCACTAATTTTCTGTTTTACAAATTGAGTTGTCAATTTATCTACTTACATATTTGACAAAAACATTGTAAAAACAAATATTATTGTTGATTTCAGCTTGAGAAGGCAAATGATCAATTTATCAAGCCCTTGGATGACTTCCGAAAAAAGAAAATTGGTGTTGTTAAAGTACGTAGTATTTTTGTTATGAATCTTTCATCCCAAACTTTTAATTAGGATGGAAAAAAGAAATTTGAAAAACAAACAACCAAATTCTGTCAAAGTCAAGAACGCTACCTGAACCTCTCTACAAAAAAACAAGATACAATACTTCAAGAGGTATTTATTTTTATTTCTCTTTCAAAACAAAGGATTGTGTAAGAGCCTTTGAGAAACGTTGCTCTTTTTTATAAACCTTTTGAAGGAATATATGAGAGCGCAAAAGCTGGAAACCTTCTGTTTCTGTATTAATGTGTTGGTGAAAGGAGAAAAATCAATATAGGATGGGGGGTGGGGGTGGTGGGGGCATAAGTTTCAAGGGATATTTCAACAGACAAAAAAACATTTTGCAATCAGTGTCGGTTCTTGGCATTTATTTCAGAGAAAGTGGTGAAAGTAGTTTCCCTTACTCCACTGAGAGAACGCATGACTTTTCCCTTTCCTTCAATAACGTTTCATAGGTCCATGTGGTGGGTTGATATTGTTTTCCCCTTCCTTGTATATTGATAATAATGGGAGAAAGGCAAGAAAGGGTTGCAAAGGTGTTTTCCCTTTTAATTCATTGAACAACTTTTAGTTTGTCCATTCATCAGGAAATATTGGAGGTGAAGGAGAGAGTTATAGTTTTATTCCAGTGTAATATGCATATGACATTAGTAAACGCCCCCCCAAAAAAGAATCTTGAGAATTGAGAATCTTGTTTTAACAAACAATAAAGACTTGATTAATTATAGTAAAGTTTATTATATAAACAACTAGAATATTGGAGGAAATGCTATTTGTTGTTACAAGGTTTGTACTACTTTGTGATAAAATATATCCAAATTACATTTAGAGAAAGTTAAACAATCTTCAATAGTGCTTTGTGATTACATACTCTGGAGTTTTACAACATTAGTTATTTTTTTGGTTGGTCTGAAGGGGACTATCAAGTTGTAATTTGAGACATTTGAGCAATTTGTGATTGGTCTTAAATTTTGTGTGAACAATAGTTGTTTGTTTGAGGATCTAGTGTAGTGGATTCCTATTGACGTTTCCAAGTCTTTCATCCTTCCTCTGTGGACCATGTATTGAATTTCACGTCCATCTATTAAATCTAAACACTTTTTTGATGGATGGGTAACTTTCCTTCATTGTTATTCCCTGGAATTGTTTAACATTCAATTACTTTTAAATCTCATTTTTTCATCTCATGCATCGTTTCATTTTCACTTCTTTCACAAGGCATTAGCCGGATAAATTGAGTTTTGCGATATCTATGTTTTGTATGTTTGTAATTTTTATTGAGGGATAAAACTTTGTATTTGAATGATGGAGTAATATATTATGATTATTATTAACTAGGCCGACGCTTCACTGGAGATGGAACAACGTCATTTCTGTCAAGCAAGTCTGAAATACGTATTTCTTCTACAAGAAGTTCAAGAGTGTAAAAAGTACGAATTTGTTGAAACGGTAAGGTACAAATACTAAAAATACATTCCCTATATTCTCTCACTGACTGTTTTTGTGGCACAAGATCATTATTTATGTATTTATTTACCTCATTTTATGTTTGTCTAGTCCTACTTTTTTTCGGCTGCTGGAGAACGTTGCTCTAGTTTTGTTCTTCCGGTGAATCATTTAAAGATCCAGTAAAATGTCATCATCCTTTCTGTCTGGTCTTTGTCCTTTTTGATATTTTTAGAACTCAATGCTTTTGCAAGGATATTGGATACTACATATATTTATATAGAATTTAGGGCGTCTGTATGTAGGAGATTGCCTTATTTTGTAAAAATGCATTGCATTTAATGAGCAGTTCTAAATCAGTCTTATTATTGCTCCGCAAAACAATGATGATCGAGGGCCACCAATTTGATTTACGAAATCAAATGGAATTAATCCAATGTTCTGCACGTCTTCACTATTAATAAATTACATACACTCTCTTTTTTTAAATGAAACTAAAGAGTTGATTGTTTTTTTTGGTTTTAAAATTACAGCTCCTCGGTTTTATGTACAGTTGGTTAACATTTTATCATCAAGGACACGAAGTTGCAACAGACTATAAACCTTACATGCTGGATTTGCAAAAGAGGATACAAAACGTAAGTGTTTCCATTCATAAAAAGAAAGAAATATAAATGGAACGTGTGATCTTGGAATGAAAAAAATGAGATTGATTCAAAAGCCTGTGAAGAGGAAATGCATAAATGTTGGATTTCTTTAGATTAAATTGTGATAGCATTCATAACCAATCCCTATTCATGAAAACTTTACATTTTTATCCATATAAAAGCAATTTCGGTCCCACATTCATTAACTATTAAGTCTATTATAGTTGTTGGTGGTAAAGGGGGACAAAAGGTGTTGATAACGTGACCAAAATCATGCAACGTTTTTGTCTTTACTCCATCAAAAAATCCTTTTATTTTATTTAATTAGCTCAAGACAACTAAAAATCTTTTGAGTATTTTGTGAATTTTAGCTTGTGAGTGAGAAGTAGAGATGTGAATGATCTGGTGAAATTCCACATCCAAAAACCGGATTGCTTCATTACAATTAATTTCAAATAGCTAAAATACCACAAATTGTTGGGATTATTCCCTTTTGCCAGAGCAATGCCATAATTAATAATAATATAGTCTAACAAATGTTGATGGATCATTTGATTTTGAGATGAATGAAGGAAAAGATGGTTTGAATCCTTTGATTGCTTTCTATTATGTCTATAGTTGTATTCAGTTGGCATTGAGGCCTTGTTAAAAAATCTTGTTTATTTGAGTGTCGAATTTGTTGGAAAATTCCAAGAAATTAGCTAATGGATGTAATCAGGTTGAGTAGAGCAACTACCATGCAGTACATATAATTTGGTAGCTAAGGGAAGGATCTATTTTAAGCCCTTCATCCAACTCAAATCAAAATGATTACGAGTGGGGACCATTTTCCTTGAAATTAATCAACTTTTGATCAATAAGCCTATGCTCCTAATAATAATGACTTTTTGGGTGGGCAGGTGAAAGTAAAAGGAAAATACATTTCATTTGTCTACTCGCCTCCGCAAAATCTCGTCAACATTTTAATCAAATTTCCATTAGTTCTTTCAATATTCAACTGCATGGAGGCTTCATCCAAAATCAAACTTTTTTTAAACATTGAACAATCATCTTTATACAAATTGTTTTTCTCAACGTCAATAAATTATGTTGAAATGGTTACATGACGTCCTTGTTATTTTTTTAGACTCGAGAAAACTTTGAAACAACCCGTGATCAAACCAAAATGCTCATGAACAAGATGCTAGAGCTAAGAAAATCGGTGAGAAAACGAGTTTTACTACTTTTAGGCCTATGCGTACCTCAAGTGTCCTGTTGAATAAAGGACATTCTTGTACAATAGAAATTAGATGATGTTTGTTGGACTGTTTGTGTAAATGATTGTGTCACCCTGTATGATACATTTGTAGTTTTGAAGAGGATTGAGACATTGAGACAGCGTGCCTTCGTGTAGAACCTCCAAGGGCAAATTCTCACATTATTCCTTACATAATACCAAACTGTACAGAGTCACCTTAAGGGAATGCAGCTGGACAAAAAAATGTGTTGTTGTCAAAGAATAATGTCAATTACTCTTTTAAAAGATGAATATTATTTTTTAAGAGTGAGTGAGCTTGAATTATTAGGGATTGTGAGTTCTGCTCGTAAGAGAGTGAACACTACATATTAAGATTTTCACCTTATTTCATTTAAGTTATTCTTTACTTTGCAGCTATACTTGGATATTTATGATTTGAGGCTTTTATTATTTATTTGTAAGTTGTTGCATGAGGATTTTGTATAATTTCAGAAGGACCTTGGAAGCCTTGACAAAATGTATACTCGACAAGGGTACTTGTACCTCATGGAAAAGAGTGAGTTTTATGTTATTCTGCTTTTTGGTTCTTTTTTGCATTACTGCGAATATCTATGCTATACTTTGCTTTTAATTGTGTCCTTGTATTAATTTCAATCTCATTTCCATCTGGATTGGTGTGATGTTGTTGGGATTGCATTTCCCATTTTGTTGTAATATTTTGAAGTTGGGTTGATTAATAAAGGGTCAAGGGTACTATTGGAACTAATTGATTAATTGTAAAGTATTAATTAATATTTTGATTATAGAGGCGTTGGGCCATAGTTGGACAAAGTACTACTGCTTTTACGAAAAAGGGAGCAGAAAATTTTCAATGATTGCTTATAACCAGATTTCCGGCAAAATAGTAAGAACTTTATGTGTGATAACATTATTGTAATTTGACTATCTCACATCTTTTGAACAAAACTAATTTCATTTCCTCTTCCATCTCTGCCTCTGACACCTTAGCTGATTGAAATGAGAGTTTCATGGTTGAACAGAATTTTTATTCTTTCTTTTTTTCTAATTAGACTGGAACAGAAGAAATAACTTTAAAGTCATGTATTCGTCGAATGTCCGACTCAATAGAGAAGCGTTTTTGCTTTGATCTTACTGCAGAAAATCGACCTGGAATTGTATTCACATTACAAGCAGTTTCTGAAGAGGATCGAAGACTTTGGTTAGACGCTATGGACGGTAGAGAGCCGGTAAGGGCACAAATTATTTATGTCTTGTATGTACACCGCACACAAGCATTTCACAATACTTGTATAACTATGTATAAGTAAACAATATTTGGAATAATTTGATTTTTGCCTAGATGTACGGCCAACCTGGAAAGGTTTCAAAAACCGAAGAAACATGTTTAGACGACGTAGGATTTAGTTTCGTTCAACAATGTATCTCGGAGTTGGAGTCAAGAGGGTTGGAAGAACAAGGTCTTTACCGACTTGTCGGAGTCAGTTCAAAAGTATCCAAACTCCTCACCCTTGGACTTGAACGAAGGAAAGGGGACAAACTTATTCTTAATGATAGATGCGAATGGGAAACAAAAACTATAACCAGCGCATTAAAAACTTATTTTCGAAATTTACCCGAGCCCCTCATGAGTTTTCGGTATCATGAGGCCTTCATTGCTGCAGCAAGTAAGTTATGACATTCCACTTGTTATCATCACTTGCTCTTGGGAGATTGAATTACTTTCAATGTTCAAAAACATGTTGATGATCAAAAGTTTTGAGCAAGATTTATAATGCAAACTCCTTGTGGAAAAGCTATAGCATGAAAACAATGACATATGATTTTATATTATAGTACATGCCACTCCTTAGGACAGGTTTTAAATTCATTGTCAATTCTCATGTTGTTTACAATACCCTTGAGCAAAAATATCTTAGCCTTGTTCATCTTAAAAACGTGGAAGCGGCTCTCAACAAATGATATTTTTTTTTCAGAACAAGAGACCAGAGTACAAAGGATTGCTGACGTTCACACCTTAGTCCATCGGGTACCTGGCCCAAATTTTAAAATTTTAGAAACGCTAATTGCTCATTTACAAAAGTAAGTCGTTTAACTTCCTCAACACGAAGTATGTTTGAAATTTATGGGGGCGTGATGGTTATTGCGTAATTTACAGTGTGGCAGCCAAGTCTGAAAGAAATAAGATGACTGTGAGTAATTTGGGAGTTTGTTTTGGTCCAACTTTGCTTCGTAAGTTGAAAAGAGAATCCAGCCTTGTCCAAACTTTATTCATTTATATACAACACAATAGGTCCGGAGGAAGAATCTGTGGCTGCTATTATAGATATAAAATTTTGTAACGTTGTGGTCGAGATATTGATTGAAAATTATGATAAGGTAATTAAACCAAGTTTTAATGAGATTACAAGAAACTGTGTGGGTAGATCTTTAAAAATAAACCTCCACCGAGTGAGATTCCCAATGAAGTTTGTCTGAGCAGTAGCTTACATCCACCCACACCCACCAATGTGCCTACAAATTATAGGGCTTCAAATAGTCCAATTAAACACGTAAGTCTCCCATCCCATATTTCATATAGGATTTCAATGTAATTGATTGAATTGTAGGCTGTGGTTACATCCTACAATGATGGACCCAAGCCAATCTATGTGGATCCCAGTCCAATTCGTTCTTCTTGGGATAGTATTCAATTAAGCTCTTCAACTGGACTGGGCCTTCATCATCATTCTACAGCCACTGTTAATTCCATTCACTCCAGCTCTCATTCTAGTTCTTCAAATCAAAGTGGGAGTGGTGAACCCTTGGCCCCCCTTTCATATGATAATGTTGTTGGTCGGATTAAAAACAATGAAGGTCGAGTGGGGGCGGTGGGGGCATTACTTGATAACAAAGCAAACAGCTACTCTCACCCATTCCTCAATAATTCAGGTAAGTTGGATGAGCAACTCAACTTTTACCTTGGCTGGATATTACACGTATCCAGTTTCAGACTTGAAATAAAGTTCTGTGAAATTTGTAATGAGATTACAAAACTTGTTGACTTTCTTGTAAAATCTAATGATGCCTTGTTCTTGATGTTCTTATGTTACAATTTTTTGAAGGAGCTTTTCCATTCGACATTTATTACTAATGAAAGTGGTTTTAGCTGGAAGGGTTAGATCAAACAAGGTTGGAAATTTGAGGAAAGCTTAAAATAGATTCTTTCCCTATCCTTACAAGAATTGAAATTTGAGGAAATAAATAATTGGTTTTGAGAACAAAAGGATTTTATGAGATTCTTTTATAAACCTTTATATTTTATCCACAGTTGCAGACAGGGGTACTTCCAATAGCAGCAGTTCAAGTGAATCCGTTGCCTCCTGGCCAGGTCATCCTCCTGGAATAATTCCTCAAGGGATAGGACACACTCCACCTCAACCACCCCCATACCAACCCCCACCAGAACATCCTCATATAAATGGTAGAGATTATGGGATTATACAACGTGAGTTATTTACACATACAAATGTTAAACTTTTGTCTTTAAATTGAGTAATGCATTTGCAATATTCCATCAAAAAGGGGCTCCAACAAAGCCATCTCAATCTTCGATTTCCTCCGCATCCGGTGGTTCCAAATGGGAGTACATGTGAGTAAATGCTAACATACCCAATGTAGTATTGTGACATTACATTTAATTCCAGAAAATGCGCCAGGACGCTTTATTCCTGTTTAGCGGAACATGAAGGGGAGCTCTCCTTTGAGCCTAACGAAATAATCACAAATAGTAAGTGGAATATTTGAGCTATCTTTCATTAACTATGTTTTGCATCCTTCAGTTCGAGCATCCGTGGAACCTGGATGGTTAGAAGGTTCTTTAAGAGGAAAGACTGGGCTCATTCCTGAAAACTATGTGGAGGCACTGCCATGAAGGAAATCTCCCTTATAATTGTGACCTCAATCACCAAACCCCCCCATAAAACCTCATATGTCAAGAGTATTTTCTTATCCCAAAATTCCATTCTGCATCAATACTATAATATTCGTAGTATTGTAATGCAACTCTCTGCATTTCCTCAAAACCAACAACAACCATTCCTTGGTCAAGTCAGTATTTTCAAAACAAAAAAGGGGACAATGTATTTATATTTTCCAAACGTTTCATAAATTTAGGGAAACTCAAGTCCACTACAAATCGTTTCCTTGTTGTTCCCTGTTTTTTCCATGAAATGCCAAAAAAAGTGCAAAAACTGGAGTAATTATTTCTTTATGAGTACTTATTATGATGATGATATATTATTTGTGCCATTGATTTAGTTCCTTCTTATTCAAATCTTTGACAATCCCTTTGTGAATGTCAATGGAAGCAATGGTGCTACAAATCAAACCCTGTTATTAGCCCTTACATTAGTAGCCCTTACGTTAACTGGGTTAACGCTTTGGTAGAAAAATCCTCTCATTGTTATTACATTATATATTTCTTCCATTTTTTTGCCATAACGTCGTTCGCATTTAAATAGCATTGCTAAAAAAAGAAATCTTTGTATAAATCCCTCTGAGCTTCAGACCCTTATTATGATGATTATAATCAACCTTATCCTCCTATAAACACTCCACTCCATTGTTTTTAATTCAATAAATTTGAACAATTCTCAATCCTTACATGTTTTTGTTTTTCATGGATATCTGAAGAGGTTCTTTTTGTCCAAAGGTCTTTAGGGATGATGAGGCCCCTTTAAGATCTTCCTTCAATTTCCAATATTTTCCTCAACGTTTGAACAGTTTGTTGTATCTTTGAGTTTGAGAAGGAGTTGATGATTTATAAATAGATCATTCATATCCCGTGGGGGTGTTAAAAAAGAGGAGAAGGCATTAAATCCTTTAAAAATAAAATGCAGAGAGCATCTCTTCCCGTTCTCTAACCTTTAACCACCTTCAATCTCTTCATTTTTTCGGTTTTTTTTGAACAAACCACCGGCAACCCCTAGGAAGAGGAGCTTCAAAGGTTTTTTTTACAACAAAAAACCCTTTCCCCTCATCATTGTTGGTTAAAAACCCAAGGCCCCCATCATATCATATCATCATATCAAATTATTAATAAGGTAAGGTTTTTTTTGGGGGGGGGCTATATAGAGGGAGGGATGAAGAAGGGGTTGTTTATGAGATAAAAAGGGGTGTGCCTCCATCCATTATACATCCATCCCGCATTCCATTTAAACTATAAAGTTGAGATTAAAAAAAAGGGGGGAAGGTGGGGGCCAGAGGGGAGGAAGGTTAGGCAGGCCATAAGGGAGGATGAGGCCATTGACCTCTTTTTTTTCTGTTTTTTTTTCCTTAGAGACACGAGTTGCTGTGTCATTCTGTCATTCTCTCCCCAACGCTCAAGCCTTCAATACCGTTGTGTCCCTTGGAGTTGGAAAATTTTTTTTGAGGAAATTTTTATGGGCTCTTCTCACTCCAGGTTTAAGAGGTAAAAAGGGGGAATCAAGGGGGTGTGGTTAAATTTATAAGATGAGGGGTAAAGGAATTCATTTGAAATCAAGGGATTCAAGGGGGGGCTTGGGGATAGTAGATAATGATGAATTCTAAGGTATTATATATATTTCCATCCAGCTACTCAAGGGTTTGAGGGAGTATAGGAGTAGAGAAAGTAAATTTGTAGGAAACCCTAGTGGGTGGGGTCTTATCTCTCATAAAATGTAAGGCATAGGGATTGATAGGGGTTGGAAGGGGGTGGGGGGTGTGGTCGTATTAAAAAAGGCCTATTAATAATGTTGTTACAGAACCGCTCAATCAACAACTCTGAAGATAAAGCATACAGCAAGTATTGAAGAAAGAAATTTTAGCTACATGCAGGACATTGAGGAGAAAGTAGGTCCAAGTCCGACCGACAATGATCTTCAATTGAATGGAGATAGAGATGTTGAAGATGAAGGGGATGGGGTTAAGGGGGATGTTGCTGCTGCTGCTGGAGGAGGAAGGGTACTAGATTATGTTACACATTGTAAGAAACTCTTTTAATTTAGCTTTTTAGCCCGAGTCAGGGCTTATGTAATCACTATGTCCGTCCGTCTGTCTGTCCGTCTGTCCGGGACACTCTAGCGGCCGAACGGGTGAACCGATTTGGATGAAATTTGCCATCAATACACATTTGGGCAAGGCAAAGACTAAGTTCGAAGATGGGCCAGAT